>CAJNDV010001470.1:37667-47833 GCA_905221635.1 Symbiodinium sp. CCMP2456
CTAAACCCCAAACCCTAAAACCCTAAAGCCCTAAACCCTAATCAGCCTGAAGGCCTCTGTTGTGCCTTATGGCGCTCGGTTTAGGGTTTAGGGTTTAGGGTTTAGGGTTTAGGGTTTAGGGTTTAGGGACTTGAGTTCTCAAGGTCCAGGGGCTGTCGCATTCTGCTTTACAAGGTGGTCAAAGGGTTTAGGGTTTTAGGTGGTTTTTAGGGTTTAGGGTTTGGGGCTTTAGGGCTTTAGGGTTTTAGGGTTTAGGAGTTTAGGGTTTTAGGGTTTACGGGTTTAGAGTTTAGGGTTTTAGGGGGTTTTTGTTAGGGTATGGGCTTGGCTTTGAAGGGTAGGAAGAAGGGTGGGCCGAAAAGAGTAGGGTCGAGGAGATGATTTCGGCTCACCCTCGTCTCAAGCAACGAACGCAAGCCTCGGTCGCGCTTGGAGATTCTTTGGCTGGTGAGGTTGGGAGTGCTTTTTCTGCATTGTAACTGTCGTAAACCGAATCTGTCTACTTTTCGACGCATGTTATCACCATAAACCCTGAACCCGTAAACATCTATATAAACCCCTGCCCCTCGATGCGAAACGACACATGCCCAAAACTAAGCCCTAAACCCTAAACCCTAAACCCTAACCCAAAATAGTCGCGTGACCTTCGTCGTTCTCGTAGGGCTGACCGTCGGAATAGATCCTCGGGCAGAGTTCGGGATTCAAGTAGAGTCACACGTACCGGACCCCCCCAAAGCATAGAATCCGATCCCCTCACCCTACATGACATACCTACGCATAGGCCCCGTAGTAGTTTTGTTTTGGGATGACCTAATAGGATCCTAAATATCAACGACAAAAAGGAACTACTATGGGGCTTTAGGGTAGACTCTACAGAACCTACCCTGTCTTTTGCATAACAGACTAAACGAGGGCAGGCTTTGTAGGGTCCAGGTACACTCTAAACCGACCTGGGCAACCGAAAACCTTCACCCTGGAGTACTGGGCCGTTTCGGCTTCCAGGCCTCTCTTGTAATATAGGAACCTGATTTAGAAACCCTGGGCCTTTACTAGGGTTCTTAATACGAACCCCAATATATTGGGGTTGCAGGGCCCGGGTTTCTTAATCAGGTTCCTACAGTAGGGTTTAGGGATGTTTAGGGTTTAGGGATGTTTAGGGTTTGGGGCTTAGGCCCAGAAGCTGAGTTTGGACAGTGCTTTGCCGATTGGATGGAGGAGGCTTAGGGCGTCCGAGGTTGAGGCTTGAGGATGCGATTGTTCACAATTTATGCCTAATGGTGCAGGGGTGCAGCAACCACTCTGCGAGATCAAGCTTAGGGCTGATATCCGCGTCAATATTTTGAAGAATGGTTTTTTGGCTATGTATATATATATATATATGTCTCATATTAAGGCTTGTCAAATTGCAAGCTCTGGGCTGTGGCTCGGCTGGAGGGCTGCATGCTTGCACGCTCTGATAACCGTAGCGACCGTGCGCTCACGGTTGCCGTTCGCGTTCCGCCGTATCCCACGTTCTTGTAGGATCAGGATCCCGAAGTACAACTCTCGATTCAACCTACTCTACACCCTTCCCACTACTCCTGTTCATATCAACATATCGTTCTGACAACCATCATTCCGGTGATGCTGATGCCGCTGCGCTGCTGCGGCTGCTGATGAAGATGATGGCGACGATGATGATGCCGATGATGAGGAGGAGGAGGAGATGGAGGAGATGGAGGAGGAGGAGGAGGAGGAGGAGGTCGCTGCTGCTGCTGCTGCTGTCGCTGCTGCTGCTTCTTACTCTGACCAAGACCGACGAGAAGACACTTGCGATATCAACATGGTCAAGTTCAGAACAAAGAAGAATAAATTTCAAACTAAAAAATGCGAATAATAGGAACAACTGGCTGTGATTCTGACTCTGATGATTGCTAATCCCAATGTATTAAACAACAAAAACGTTCCAACAATCCTCCTGAAATCATCGCCGCTTGTTAAACCCTGCTTTGGATTAGCGGGATGTAAGAGCAAGAGCAGGAGCCAAAGCATGTAAGAGCAAGAGCAGGAGCCAAAGCAGGAGAGTGAGCAAGAGCAGCATCAAGAGCAAAAGCAGGAGAAACAGCGAGAGCAGGACCAGGAGCAAGAGCCGCAGCAGGATCAAGAGCAAGAGCAAGAGCATGAGCCGCAGGAGGAGCAAGGGCAAGAGCAAGAGGACAGGAGCAGGAGCGAGAGCAGGAGCAAGTGCCAGAGCAGGGGTAAGGTCTGCCCCAACGTGACAGTAGTGATAACAATACCCCCTAAAGAAACACGCTTTTCGAGTGTTTAGCGTCCCCGCCCCGCTAAATATTCGGGGGAAGGGATTTATGACGATTAATAGCAGTCTTGCAAGTTCCGTCTGTCAGCAGCATTCGGAGCTTTATCGACCTCGCCGGCTCAAAGGATTTGCTTTGCCGCCCGAGTGCATGGCCAGAAATGGCGCATCCCGTTTCCGAAGTGGCATGAGCCGCCTTAGAGAAGCTTCATTCCTTTAGCTTGAGGTCAACATTGAATACTGCCCATTAGTCTACATATTCTTGACAGTCTGCGATCCGCCCGCTCCAACTGAAGCAGAATCTCAACACACGCCACAAACGAGCTTTTGGAACAGGCGGCCAGAAGCCCAACCTGAAGTAAGGCCATTTGAGTTCAGATGCAAAGCAACCATGCAGGAAGAGAGCGCGCCATGATGTGGGGCAGGCTGGCAGCCGCATGCAAAATAAGCACACCAACCCTGAACCGTACGACTCATGTTATTGCCGTGTGCCGGGCCACCAGCGTTTCCGGCCAGAAATCTGCACGGAAACGGTTGCCTGGACATGGGAATCCTCAGTAGGCTTCGAGCACGGAGGCATGATCATGCATGCACTCGAGTCTTTGTGGTTCTTGCAGGGTTCGCCGTCGTGTGGTAAAGGGTAACTGCCATGTAGACCAACCCCATGTCCACCTCCCTGATGTCATACCCTGAAGACTAAGCCCTAAGCCCTAAACCCTAAACCCTAAACCCTAAGCCCTAAACCCTAAACCCTAAGCCCTAAACCCTAAACCCTAAACCCCCATCTCTAAAAAGCTCTTTACAATCGCTCCTTGCGGAAGTGTCCCGAGGCAGGGCTTCGATGCAAGCAGAAGGCCGCCAGGTTTCTGAAGATGTTCAGCTTCTTGGCTCCCTATAATTCAGGGTTTAGGGTTTAGGGTTTAGGGTTTAGGGTTTAGGGTTTAGGGTTTAGAGTTCAGGCTTTTCATCGTCCCTAAACCCTATTTCATGCCGGTATTTAAGGCTTAAGCTTGCGGTGAAGGCACAGCTGAAGACGCGAAAAACGACCATGTAAGGCACGCGGGAGCAAGCACACACTTCCTCCAGAAGTGCCAAGAGAAAGCTAGCTCGTAACAAGTACGCATACAGTGGTTCGAGGTTGAGGTCATGCAGAGCAAACACAAGGGTGTTCATGTCTGATCAAGGTTGTGGGCTAATTATATACTACTACAGTTACTACAGTTGCATTGGGGACGACAAGGGGCGACTACGACTACTGACTATTCCGACCCATGGATTGCTTTGAAGCAAACTTTTTTACTCAAAGACAACAGTCTACAAACACGACATGAAGAAACGTCATAAGAGCTTCTAACTTCATGGGTTCCCTTTTGCAGCAAACCTGTACCTTTGCGCAGGACCTTCTAGCAGCCTTATAGGAACTTCAATCAAGTGATCCTAGCATTGTAGAGCTCTTCTGAAGCACCTTCTAGAATCTAGAACCCATAGTTCGATTCGAATCCTTTCTAGAACCTTCATAAACATCCTAACCCCTACAACCCTTAACCATAAACCCTAAATGCTAAACCCTAAATGCTACACCCTATCCCCTAAACCTTAACTGCTAAGCCCTAAACCCTACAGGCTAAACCGTGGACCCTAAATGCTAAACCCTAAACCCTAAATGCAAAACCCTAAACCCTAAATGCTAAACCCTAGACCCTATATAAATGCTAAAGCCTAAACCCTAAATGCTAAACCCGGGCAGCCCAGTTTCCATGTGCGCTTTAGCACCGGCCTTGCCAGTCCCAAACCTTGATTCAGAGCTTAGGGTTTATAGGGTTTAGGGTTTGGGGTTAACGGTTTAGGGCTAGGGTTTAGGGTTCAGAGTTTAGGGTTTAGGGTTTGGGGTTGCGGGCTTGGGGTCTCGGATTTTCGGTTCAGGGGTTTGGGGTTTAGGGTCTAGGGTTTAGATTTATATAAGGCTTTAGGGTTTAGAGTTTGGGTTCAGGGTTTAGGGTTTGGGGGCTTAGGGTTAAGTGTGCAGGATTTAGGGTTTGGGGTTTAGGGTCTAGGGCTTAACGCTTCGCATTGTGGGTGGGCTGGATAGGGTTTCGTTTTCGCTGGGGAGAAGGGGTTAAGGTTGAGCGTTCTTGTCTGTTTTGTAATGCTGACGCTTACGCCTGGAAGTGTAATCCCAAAGTGTACTTGCAAAGGGTGCAAGGGCACTTAAATGACTTAAATGAGTCTATACGGGTTCCAGGAGGCCGAAACCTTACACATAGTCATAGTACGTAGATTTCCGAACCCCGGGCTGATCCCTAAACTCTAAACCCCCAAAATCAGACCTTAAACCCCCCTTAAAGCCCAACACCTCAGACCATGGACCCGACACCCTAAACCCTCAAACCCCAAACCCTAAACTCCGAAGCTTAAACCCCAGACCCTGGGAACCCTAAACCCTAAACCCTAAACCCTTATAGCATGCTCAAAGGAGCCTTGAAAGCGCACGACCCTACATTTTTGTTCTAGCAGCCAGAACTCTGGCGTGGCTCCGAAGTCACGCTCGGTGCCCGGGTGCATAAAGCTTGGCACCTGCAAGTGTTTAGGGTTTGGTTGCTGTTTCATTCGACTCTTGTCCATCGGGGTTCAGGGTTTGGGGGTGTTAGGGCTTTACGTGTTCAGTCATCTATGGCTCAGGCTTTGCCGGGGTTGGGGCGCAGGTTCTCCTATTCTACAAGAAGTACCTGGGCTTGATGTCGGCGCACCCAAAGTCCATACTTTTTCAGGGTCTGAGACCAGACCTAAACCCTGAACCGCTACAGTTGAAGCCCAGAAGTTGGAAACCCAACAGCTCAATCCTTCAAAGTAATGTATAGGGAATCCCGGCACTATTTGTGCTTAATCCGGTTTCCAACTTTTTGGGGTTTACTACGGACCTTAACCTCTAGATCCGGGCCTGGAGGGTGAAACCCAAAACCCATTCCTTGCAATCGAAAACTTATTCCTGTTTGACCTGTACAGGCCTGCCAATACCTAGTTTCTGGAAGCTCTGGCTTTATAGCCTTTCAACTTTGGTATGAAGATGTATGAGGCACATATACGAAGGCCTATACATGTGTATACAGATATAATTATGGGTACGTAGAGATTATGAGCACATATTTTGATATATATAAATATATATATATATATATATATAACGTATATATGTCCAGATGCGAGCAGGCTCTGTGTATACTATATACATGCATATTCATATACAACCATGGTACACATGTACATGCATACATACATACATAAGCCATAACATGCATATATGTTTACACACACACACATATACATACATGTTGATATTCACGCGTCTACTTTTTATAAGCCCTGAAAACTGAGAACCCTTCAATGATCAAATTTTTGTGAACCATTCATCAAACTCCTGCGAGCCAGTAGAACATTAGGACACCGACGAGAAAGCCCACGGCGCGGCCGTAGAAACCCTGCATCCCTAAACCCTAAACCCTAAACCCGAGACTGTTGCGGGTTGAAACCTTCTAGGCGTCCCTGGCTTGGGGTCCCTGTCTTGGGGTCGGCTTTACACATAGGCCCCATAGTAGTTCTTTTTTGGGGTTACCTTATAGGATTCTTTATATGAACCCCAAAAAGGAACTACTTTAGGGCCTATGGGTAGCTTCCTTCCTGTTTCGAGAGCCCTACAGGTCTTAGGCTTTTGCGAACTTCTCTCATTTCTTGTCGCTAGGTTTTCTGAAACTCGAAGTTCTGAATTCGGAGCTGTGAACCCTCAGCAGTTTCTTTTCTTTTCCAGATCCTGAACCCAGAAGCCTAAAGCCTAATATAGGGGCTTTCCTTTTAGAATGGGATTTGGGGGTACATTATACTACAACCATAAGAAGGAGACCGCCCCCCTCCCGAACAAAAAAAAACAGTATTAGTACTGATTCAGATCCCTAAACCCTGAACCCTATACCCTGAACCCTAAATCCTAAACCCTAAACCCTGAACCCTAAACCCGAACCCCTAAACCCTGAACCCCAAACCCGAACCCCTAAACCCTAAACCCAAACCCCTAAACCCTAAACCCCTAAACCCCCGAGGAGCGCCTTGAAGCTCTTCGCCACACGCTTCAGCATCGCCTTCGTCACTAACCATAAACCCTAAACCCTAAACCCTAAACCCTAAACCCTAAACCCTAAACCCGCCTTCGTCCATCCGGGTCTCTTTTCGAACTGCACGTCCTCAAGGGTTTAGGGTTTTGGGCTTACGGTTTGGGGGTTGTTTGTAAAAAAAAACCCTTTGGGTTTAGGGTTTACGGTTTGGGGTTGTGTGTAAGGGTTCCGGGTTCCATAGAGGGTTTTATTTAAACAACAATTCTGGGTTTACGGTTAAGGGTTTAGTGTTGTTTGCAAGGGTTCCGGCTTCCAGGTTTCAGAGCTAAGCCCTAAACCCTAACCCTAAGCCCTAAACCCTAAGACCCTAAACCCTACGACCCTAAACCCTAAGACCCTAAACCCTAAACACTAAGACCCTAAACCCTGAGACCCTAAACCCCAAGACCCTAAGACCCTAAGACCCTAAGACCCTAAGCCCTCAGACCCTAAACCCTAAAACCTAAACCCTAAGACCCTAGACCCCTAAGACCCTAAGACCCCTAAAAACCTA
This sequence comes from Symbiodinium sp. CCMP2456, assembly GCA_905221635.1. Taxonomy (NCBI): domain Eukaryota; class Dinophyceae; order Suessiales; family Symbiodiniaceae; genus Symbiodinium; species Symbiodinium sp. CCMP2456. The sequence continues at coordinate 44,617 of CAJNDV010001470.1, forward strand.
CGACTCTAAGACCCTGAGGCCCTAAAACCTAAGACCCTAAGACCCTAAAACCTAACCCTAACGGTCCATGTACCCAAATAGTATATACCTTGGCCCCAAAGTACCCATATAGGGACTACTACATGGACCCTTAGGGTAAGACCCTAAACCCTAGGAAGCGTAGGGGTCAGGTTGAGGTAGGCTCTCGGGCGGCAGATTTCGGGTCCAGGTTTAGGGTTTAGGGTTTAGGGTTTAGGGTTTAGGGTTTAGCGTTTAGGGTTTCGGGTTTAGGGTTTAGGGTCCAGGGCACATGGATGGCGATGGGGACTTCGGAGTTTCAGGCTGAGATTGAGATGTTGGTTTAGGCTTTAGGGTATGGGTTTAGGGTTTAGGGATTGGGGTTTAGGGTTTGGGGTTTGGGGTTTAGGGTTTAGGGTTTGCGGTTTGGGGTTTGGGGTTTCGGGTTTAGGGTTTGGGGGCTAGGGTTTGGGGTTTAGGGTTAGGGTTTAGGGTCTAGGGTTTGGTGGGTTTGTTCGCCTGACCTCACCTGCCCTAAACCATACCTATAAACACCAAACCCTATAAACTATAAACTAAGCCAGTACCCTAGACCTTGGCTCGAAACATCTCTCTAAAACCTAATCCCTAAACCGTATACAACCCTTAAACCTTAATTAAGCCCGTACCCTAGACCCTAAACCCTCCTAGTGCCCCTCCCACCCTGCCTTGATCCCAAAGTAGAAAGGAGCAACCTGAGGAGCAGTGTCGTTCTTCGCACCTGGCTCCATCGCGGTTTCGGGGAACTTGTGATAAACTTTGGGGTTTTAGGGTTGTGTTTAGGGCTTTGGGAATAAGGATTATATAGGGTTTAGGGTTGTGAACTTAGGGTTTTAGGGTTGTGTTTAGGGTAGTTTAGGGCATAGGGTTTAGGGAGCCAGTACACTTGGCACACTCAACCCCTCCAAGTTTCGCACAAGCTGCCCCAGAACCTCGTACTCAATACGGGTTGAGGGGTTCGATGGGGCTCGAGGTTTTGGGTTTTGGGTGCTGGGCTTGGGATCATTCTCGCCCTTCCTGGCTCCTCCAATGAGCTCGGCTGCTGACAAATATCACTAAGACTAGCACATCTCTCAACCCCTCAAAAGCTACATGTTGTGCAAGCCCAAGACATCATGAATGACGGAGTTAGCTGGCACTGTACTGAGTTGTTAAGTTACCCCGCAGAAACAAACACCTTCAACGGAAGTATCTGCGCCTCTGTGATGCCTAGGAACTATGGCCCAAAACCACGAAATCCCAACTCCGAAACCCCAAACCCCGGAACCAAAACCCCGAAAGTGCATGGACAAATCGAAAACCCTATCTCGGAATGCAAAAACCGCAAAACCCTAAACCCAACATAAACCAGAGAAGGCCTCAATCCCGAATCAAGCCCAAAATCCCTCAATAGAGCGCTTCTTGAACGCAAACCCTAAATCCCCCTAAACCCTAAAGCCTAAACCTTCGAAGCGCCCAAAGAATCGCGAAAGCTCAAACCCCGTGGCTCCCGGCCGCTCGATGTCTGGTCTTCCTGCGGGAAGGGCAGATGGCTTCAGAGTTCCAGGGTTCAGGGTATAGGTTTGAGGGTTTAGGTTTAGGGCTTAGGATATATATATATATATATGTATATTCTTGTTTCCAGAGTTTTTGGTTTGGGGTTTAGAGACTAGGGTTTACAAGGCTTACGGTTCATGCAGGCTTTAGGGTATAGCTTTCGGGGTTTGAGCTGGTTCAGGCTTGGCTGGGGCTCAGGCATGGCCACTTTGCTTGGATACAGTCCATATACGGGATACTGTTCCCTAAAACCCTAAACCCTAAACCCCTGTTTCCTAAAAACCAAACCCTAATCCTAAACCCAACAACTGCAAGTGTAAGTGTAATTCCAGGGTCCAAAGCAAGCACCTCACATGGAAGGGGCAAAGTCGTAGAAACCTGAGAAATGCATGTGCCGCCGCAATTTATTAATAATTTCAAACGGATGCCAATAACTTAGAGGCCGCAATATTCAGAATAGGATTTTGGACGTTTCGATGTAATTATACTAGACGCTAAGTAAAAAAGAACAGCAATGAACCCTCAAAGCCCTAAACCCGAAAGCAAAACCGCAAAACCTACCCGAAACCCACGGCACCTGCCAATCATCTCCCAGCTTTGTGTCTCGGCTCGCGCCGCCGGTATATTGGTGATTCATGGCCTTGCAGTTCACGGAGTTAGGGGTTTAGGGCCGGGTTTAGGGTTTGGGGNNGTTTAGGGGTGTAGGGTTTGGGGTTCCTAAACATTAAACCCCTGAACCCCAAGCGGACTTAGGGCTACCGGATTTACATTCAAAGGGAGCCTGTGGCAAGGTACAGTAGCACTCAAACCATGGACCCCGTAACACCGCTCAGCAAGTCCTCAGGGTTCTTGTTGTTTGAACGGTTTGCTATGACTGCAGTTGAAACAAGGCTTCTGCTGTTTAGGGTCTTTTGACATTAGAATCCCCTATTGCTCAAACTCCAATCGAGGTAGCTCTTTAAATTAGGCTCCCTTTTAGGGTACATTTTATCTGCCACAAACCCTCGACTCACAAACCGTGGGACCTAAAACGGACTTGAAACAACTGCCCTTGTGTAGCTGTGGCACACCCTCGCACCCTAGGACCGAGCCCACGGCAGCTTTCTTGAACTCGGGATCATTCCGAAAGAAGTCGCCTTGGAAGGCTTTGGAGCTGATTTAGGGCTTAAGTTGCGGGTTTAGCCTTTTGGGGTTCCAAGCTTTGGGATTTGTACCGGGAATTCCCCGTAAAACAAATTCGACTGAAACATGGGGTCGTTCTGAATTTTGTTTGGGGAGGCTTCGGGCGTGGGACGTCAACAATATTTTGAATTTTTTTAATAGAAAAAGTATTTTTTCTTAGATTGATATATTATAAATATAATCAACAAATAACGGCCACTCTAATATGCCCCAAATTGCCCAGAGCCACACCTTGGGCTTTCTGAAGGGCATACAAAGTCTTAGGGTGTAGGCTCAATGCGAATGAAACCAGGAATCCTCAACCCCTGACTTCTGAAGTTTAAATGCAATCAACCCCGAACGCCGTTCATGCCTGAACCGCGCACCCGAACCCGACATGCCGGCCCTGCAACCCCGAACCCGACACTGCACCTCAAAGACCCTGAAGCCTCAACGCCGTGAAACAAACCCCAAACCCTAAACC
>CAJNDV010001470.1:59023-82961 GCA_905221635.1 Symbiodinium sp. CCMP2456
CCTAGCAATCAAGGTCGGCAGAATCCACATCGTGGAAGGCTGGTCCCGTGATCAAAGGTTTAGGGTTTAGGCTTTACCCATAGGCCCTAAAGTAGTTCCTTTTTGGGGTTCATATATAGAATCCTATAAGGTAACCCCAAAAAGGAACTACTATGGGGCCTATGCGTAGGGAGAGAGCTGAGCTGCTGGCCAATCGGGATGAGGCTTTAGCTGAGGATTCGAATGAGCAGGGGGGGCTGGGGGCGGTTGTGAGTGGGTAGGGTATGTCAGAAAAGTCCTCAATATTTAGTAGTGGGTTTTCGGATGCTTTCCGTAGTATGAAGCAAATGTATATTGATTGAGACTATAGCCCCCCACCCCGAGGCTTAGAAGCTTAGATAAGTCTCTGACCCCAACTCGTAACTCTCTTCCTCTTCTGGACCCGTAATTTCGCCTGCTTAAAGTATCAGGGCTCTCAGTTGGTAGGTCAGAATATGGGTCGTTCGTTCCCTAGGCCCCTCATCGGGCATATCATATTGTTGCCCTACTTACCCTACTATAACCTGCTTGCAGAGCCCCGCGGATCCTCTCCGTACCCTTAGCATACAAACAACCCTTAACCCACCGAAAACAATGAAACAAAAACAACACCTGAAATCCACAATCCACTAAGCCCCCCAATTCAAAAAAAAAACACCAAAACCCTAAACCCCTGATCCCTAAACATCCCTAAGGCCTAGAGCCCTAGACCCAGTCCTGGTAGTAACGCCCGAGGTCTGAGGCAGAGATGACGTAGTCGTTCTCATTCTCACGAATCTGGTTGTAGTACCTGATTTAAAGGAAACTACAGGTGGGGAGTTTAGGGTATATAGGGCTTCCATCTTTAGGGGGGTTGAGGGTTACGGTTTTAGTTGAAGGAACCTACAGGTGGGGAGTTTAGGGGATATAGGGCTTCTATAAGGTATATGGACCTTCTATAAGGCTCCTATAACGGTAACTACCCACCTGAAAATGTCCTAGACTGATAGGGCTTCCAGTGGGTTCCATGAAGGTGGTTTAGGGTTTACCTAGACCCCAGCAGTCTGTAGAAAAATAGCCTTTGATGGGCTCTGGGCAATATTTGTTTACCTACTTTTGGGGCTTTAGGTTGGGTTTGGGGTTCTATACTTTAGCGCTTCTATAAGGGTTTCCTTGCAGACGGAAAGGTTTCTATGAGGCTTGAATAAGGGCTAAGAGTTTCAATCCAGACCCCTCAAACTCCCAAATCAGGGAAACTCCGAAAGGAAGCCCACTCCGCAAAAGCCTGACAACCTAAGCTGTAGGGCTTAGGGGCCTATAGAACCTCGGTCTCCAAACCGAAAGCCAAAACCAAAGGCTACTCCGGAGGAACTGAGGATGAAGTGCCCCTGGAGGCGGGAGCTCCTGCCTTACCTTGTACCATTGGCTTAGGGTTTAGGGTTTAGGGCTTCGCTGGCTTCTTGACAATTCGATTGCGGCTCTGTGGCAAACAAAAGTGCGATGCGATAGTAACTGAGAGGAGCAATTGCCACTAATATGGAAGCCTAAATGGTTACCAACATACTATTTGGGGGGTTCCTCACTATAATTATCGTATAAGGGGCCCCAAAACCCTATTCTAATTAAGGCCCCCATAGTATCACTAGTTGCTTGGCTATTTCGACCCCTTTTATCAACCCAATACCTGCAAACGTAGGCCATAAGCACCGAGCCATACAGTGCCAACTCTGAAACCCTGTACTACTTGGCGCTGACTCTTCGGTTGCATGTCTTGCAGGGCGCTCAGGTGCTAAGCAAGTATAGCTGACCCAGCGGTACAGAAGGGCAATTGCTCTGAGGGTTTGCGAATAATCTGGAAGCGGCGTGAGTTCTGGGTTTAGTCGAAGTTCGCGCAGAAATCGCCACCCAAGAAAGAAACTGCACGGATACTACCACCCAAAGAGTAGCAATAGATCAGGAACTCCAATACACACGATAAATGAGAACGGCTGCAGGTGCGAGGCCTGATATACTCCTTTTGTATCTCACAAGCAAGCAAGCTCCACGAAAATGGAGAAAGATTGGTCTCTTGCTCTCTGCAGTGCCACCGGGCGTCCAACTGCATAACCAGCTTTGATCTTGCGAGAACTTGGATCGAACTGCACCGCTTAACTCGACAAGAGTAACGCTATTCCTAGACCGAGACGCACACCTGTGCTCCTTCATATTTCTAGTGCAGGAAAGGTTTGAAGTTAAAGCTTCGGGCTTATAGTAGGGGCTCGGGGTGAGGTTAGGGCATAGATAGAGGCTTGGCGATGTTTCGGGGCAGCCGGACACCCGGTTGAACAGGAGACAACCATCCGCACGAGGCAGCACATCTGGATGCTCAGCATCCTCAAGCACGGCCTTGTAGGGTCAAGGGCTTTAAGGTCCAGGCACCAAATGGCCAAGACCCAGGGTGTGTCTACCCATAGGCCCCATAGTAGCTCCTTATTGGGATTACCTAAAAGGATCCTAAATGTAAGCCACAAAAAGGAACTACTATGACCCTAAACCCTAAACCCTAAACCCCAAGAATGCCCTAACTTAGCAAGCGCAAGTTTCCGGAGGGAAGCTTCGTCGAACGTTCTCAGAGGCCTTAATAATTGGAGGGCTTGCGGTATGTTACTAAACCCTAAACCCTAAACCTCCTCTTAAACCCTATTATCGCCTGGGAGATAGAGACTATACACGGGGTTTTAGGGGCTCTAAGGTCGCGGGTTTAAGGTCTATAGGGTTGAGGGTCATCCTCGACCTGCTCAAGGATTCTCCAAAGCAATTGCTTACTTGTGTGTGTGTATATATATATATATATAGTTAAGTTAGAGTAGGGCTTCGGAGTATAGTCTACCATATTCAAGCAAGGACAATGCCACATACGACTACATATACTATGTCAGGGCTGTTAGGTTTCGGATTTGACCTACTGCGCTACCAATTGTATGTCCTTCTCTGGATTGGGCACTCAGCTCTGAGCTATCAAGAAGTTTGTCTTGGGCAGAGTGGTGCACTTTAAACCCTCTGTAGCCAGCTGAAGGAAAACACAACTCGTTCTGAATCCTAGATGCCCTAAGCCTTTATCCTCGCCATCCCTTCTTGTAAATTTCGCTTCTTAGGGTGCAGGATTAGGGTGCCCTTCCTGCAAGTTTCACTTCTTGTGGTCGTGGTCGTCGATCCAGTAGTCAAGCTTTCCGTACTTGAAGCAGCCTCGAAACTCCTGGCAGCAGCAAAAAGCACTCCCGATTTCAGGGGACCTGAAGGGTTGAGGATTTAGGGTTAGGGTTTAGGGTTTAGGGTTTAGGGCTTAGGGTTTAGGGTTTAGGGTTTAGGGCTTGGCGGTTTGGGCTTTTCGGGCTTCAGGTTTCACGCATCCGCAATTAAACTTAATGGGTTTTGGATCGAAGGTGAGGTCTTAAGGTCTGGAAGATAGGGTAGTTAGACCAACCCCAAAATAGAGCTGCATAGGACTTGAGGTGCTTATGGGGCTTTCTGCCGCTTTTTTGTTTAATGACTGCAGGGCTTGAAGAGCCCAGCTGAATAGCACATGTTCAGGGTGTGTGGCATGACACTTTTACACAGCGAGGAAACCTCCTAGAGTCTTTTAAAGATCTTCAGCCTTGTACCAGTATCAGGAGGGTAGCATACAGTACTGACAGTACTGACGCTTCTATGTTGAGGCACGCGTCACTATGTAGACCTTCTTCCCCTTACCGCCTTGACCCTGACAAACCCCACGGCGACTCTAAAGCGATAGAGCCATCCTAGCCTCTCCTGGGACGAAGCCCTGGAAACCTGAATCTGCTACCGAGCACACTCGCATTCAGGAATGCGGATGGAAACCTGTTCTGAAACCGAAGGCGAGGGAGGGTTCCATTATCTTTCGGGCGTTCGGGAAAGCCCTAAAACCCTGCAGCCCCACACCGTCTGAAAGTCCAAAGTCCTTATCGAAGTCGATAGCTTTAGACAGAAAGTGACGTAGAGTGCTGGAGTGCCAGCATGGAAACGGTCTGCTTTAGTCTTGCTGATAACATTGTAAGGCATAAAGAAACAACCACTTCAAGAACCAACTGCAAAAGGGAGTGGACTTTTGAAGAACTCCGAGACAGGAGTGTTGCAAATCACCGACAGGACCCGTAGATGCTGTAGAAGGCGAGACGGCTGGAATGTGTGGCGAATACAATAGGATACTTATGTTGGGGTTGTAACTAGTTGTAACTGATATCCTACAACTCTAAGCTTCTGAACCACAAACCCTAAACCCTTACAGATCCAGGCTTCTGTCTGTAGGGCCTTCAGTGCATAAGGGGTCAGTCAGGCCTCTATATAACCTAAGCCTCCCAAGTAGTAAAGAGCCTGCAATGTCGACCCACGAATGCCAATGACAACAATAGTGATAAGGATAAAAACCTACGAGACCCTAAACCCCAAAGCCCCACACTACTATTGTCAGACCCGGTAGGCCTAAAACCTGCTGACTCCTAAGATCCCCCCGAGCCCTGTCATGCCTGGTCTTGATGATCCAGCAGGGTTCCTGGCTCCAAGCAACCGTACCAGAACCTACCCCCCCAACCCTATTCTATGAAGGCTCGATGCCTAGAAAGGCTCAAAGGATCCTGTTGATCTTTCTTTCAAGGGGGGGAAGGTCGTAGTGAATAGGGTGCACAGATGTTCGTGGTTGGCTGCGACGGCATTACCTGACCTGCCCACCCGAAAGAAGGTAAACAGGTAGCGCAAGAATGCTTCAGCAGTTTACAGACACTGAATCCGTTTCCCAGAGCATCCATGCCAAAAGCCGATGGCACCATCTCTAGCTGCATCCGTCCACCAGAGCATCCATGTCCAGACGGTCATGACTTCTACTCAGGCAGAATCATGGTGCTTTTGTTGTGATCTTCTTGTATCAGATTAATGTAGTACCACTCCTGCCCTGTCTTCTTATCGCTATGAAGGAGTTACGGATGCGGGAACACATGTCATGACTTCTACTCAGGCAGCATCATGGTCTGTTTGTTGTGTTCATTCATCTTGTGTCTCAACATGGTATTGCCACTTTTTGACCTTGCTTCGTAACGCTATGAAGATGATACTGATGACCACATGTCTGCATTTGCATTGGTCTTGCGATGCTACGAACGTGCGCACTTCTCACAGCCATCCTCAGTATATAAATGTGCTATGCATGCTCCGAAAAGCATTCGAGTGGAGGGAATTTAAGTCGAGACAAACGTGTAAAACAAAACAACGATAGAAAGGTAACTTGAAGCAACCTCAGGAGCCGGGTTGAGTATATAGTGAGTTACTGCAGAGCAGGGTTTGGGGCTGTAGGCTTTGCGGCTTAGGAAAGAACTTATAATTATAGGTGTTAAGGGTATATCTGGTGTACGGCATACCGTTTCCGGGAGTTTCGTTTGTCTTTGAAGCTTTATAGCATGTGGACGCAGAAATGAAAACATTCAACGCCGTCACATGCGCTCATCCCAGCTGTACGACCAACGCCGTCACCCTGCGACCTCTGAACCCTCCTAAGCCCTATAAACCCTAAACCCTAAACCGCGACCCCTACAGCCCGAGGTTTCAATTTCCAGGCGGGCACTGAAGCGAATGCCTACAACACAGACTCAGCTTGAAGTTCGTGGGATTCTCAACCCTCACCACCGACCATGCGGGCGTCTGTCGCAGATGATCCATATCTCTCAAGGCAAACCCCGGTACAGTCTGGCTCTTGCAGAAGAGCCAGTATCGATCCGCTTCCACCCTGAACCCTGAACTCTGAAACCCTAAGGCTTAAACTCGAAACCGCTAAACCTTAAACCCTTAACCCTGAGCCTTGAACCTTGAGCCCTAAACGTCCCTAAAACCTGAACCCTCAACCCTAAGCTCCGGCCTACTTCATGCTGCATACCATCCTTCCAATGCCCTTCGTACTTCTTCCACCTGCGCAGAGACGGGAGCCCGGCTTCGAGAGATAGGGAGGCCCCAGCAAAAAGTTTAAACCTTTCTTTTAGTAGGGGTTTAATATACCAAAAAAGTTTAAAGTTTATCTATTGGGCTCCTAAGTTTCTGCTGTTATACAGAGTTTCTGAATACACTTTACAGAACAAGTATCCCCGAATTGACGGGCCTAGTTGCCTTTTATTTTAAGGGGGTGTCTCTGCAACCTGCTATACTACAAGCAGAGTTGCTTGTCAAGGGACGAAGTTGTAAAGCAAAGAATTCTGAACCCCCGAAAAGAACGTCCTGAAGTGGAAGATTCGGCGTATGGGGAATGGTCTGCTCACAAGGCTTACGGATTCCGATCCCCCCAAGCCCGGCTCTCGAAATCGTAAAGGCGCACACACACACACACAGCCACACTGATACTTGTCTACACTGGCCCGACATTGGAGCCTAGATCTCGCACTCAACCTGTGAGGCTCTGGATCACTGATCTGTTTGGTACTAAATGGCGCTCATAAACTCAAAAGCTTGCGACTTCAGCGTGAGCTGTGATGCGGTGGAGATTGGCATCGTAATCGGAGCTTCTGAGGCGATGTGATGCTGAGAAAAAAAGCCCAAACACAGACGTAGGGTTCAGGATCCAGTATCCTTAGCGCTATCGAAGCTGAAACTGCGATCTGAGTGGGGCCCTGGTTATACAGGCAGAAAGCTTGACAAAAGATATGCATCGATTATGACTTTGAGTCTGATAACCTCGATAATGGTGTTTGTAGCACTATATATACGTTACATAAAGCCAGAAAGATCCGTGGAACAACAATTACACTTCAAGCACCGAGAGGCTTGAAATCTTGGTACCACCAAACCACACATGTGTTCTTGAAAACCTGACCTTCCGCTGGTCCAGGTCATGCGGCCGAAGCCTTCGCGCCTCAGAGCAATACCGGAGATTACTGAAAGGACCATGGGGCTTAGAAAACAAGTAGTGGAGCTGTAAGCAGGGGTTGAAGTACCCTAATCCAAATTACTGTTCACACAACTTTAGCTAAACCCAAAACCCTAAACCCTAAACCCTAACCTACAAAGTCCCGTGATGCTTCAAGTGCGTAAGTAAGCCACAGGTCTTTGCGGCGGCCTAGGGTTTTACGGGTCGATAAGTTTTGCTTCAGAGGTTTGTGCTTCCCGGTGTCCTAGTCTTCAAAGCTGAAGTCGCATTCGTTTGCTTGCTGGCATTAATTTGCGGAAACCCTAAACCCTAAACCGTAAACCCCAAACCCTAAACTCTACTACACCCTACCCCCTAAACCCCAGACCCTAAACCCCAAACCCCAAACCCTAAACCGAGTCTCAAGGCAAAAACTGCCCATGACAGAAGTCTGCGGAGAAGTTGGGCCTTCCTCCCGTCGCCGGCTTGTGCGAGAGCCAACAAAGCTTCCGACTCAAAGAGTTTAGGGTTTAGGGCTTAGGGCTTAGGGTTGTTTAGGGTTTAGGGTTTATGGCTAAGGGAGGTATTCAGCAAACCTTGACCCCGTTTGTCCACAGAAGGGCCCTTACCCAGCCACCGGGCTTTGGCTCTAGCATTTGAGTGTTTAGGCTTCAACGGCTCAGGGTTTAGAAAGGTAAGAGGCGTCCAAATGAAACACAACCGAAGTAACGTGGCAGATGCCGATGGATGCAGGTATCTGTTACTGCAGCTCGGCTGAGTATGTCGACTGCTTTCGACTGGTACTAATGACGCTGTAATCTAGATGTGGCTGGCACTGGTCGTCAGCTTCATCTGTGAACTCTCTCTATCTCTCTCTGTCTCCCTATGTTCACCGATACTTGCCTAAACCCTTTAAACCCCAAACCCTTACACCCAAAGCCTGAACAAAAACATAGCCCTGCAGTGCTAGCACTAAGCCTGCAGCTCGAAGCCCTTCCACCCCCCTTTGAACCCTTTAGTAGTTCCTTTTTTGGGTTTTTGGGGCCCTTTAGAAGCCTTGTGGGAAACCGTGAATGAAGGGATCCTTAAAGGCGCCCTTGAAGGAACCATAGACTCCTGAAGCTCTAAACCAGCAAACTCGCCAGTCGCCAACGCCGCCCAGTTTGGCTGTTTCTGAAGTTTTCGGTTTCGGGGGTCGGGGTTGAGGGTTTAGGGTTTATAAAGTTTAGGGTCTGCACCACGCACAGGGCTTAGGATTGCGGGATCTTCTGGGTTTTGGGTATAGGGTTTAGGACTACCGACTTGCGGACATTCAGCACTTGATCCCTGTGTCTTGTCGATGTTAGACACCAAAGCTTTGTTGAACTCATGTAAGCTGCCATGACAATATGTTCAACGTTCGGTGCTGTTGGTGACCCGAACAATCTTGCCCGGCGTCCTGCACCCGCTTCTACCCGTGGAGAAGGCATCCAGCCGATTGGGGCTGTAGGGTTTATGGGTAGTTTTCTAAATTAGGGTCCCTTTTTGGATCCCCAATATAGTACGGCACCCTTATAAAAAGGACCTCAAAAGCGACCCTAATTTAGAGAACTGCCCTTATGGGGTTTAAGTTTTAGGGGCTCCAGGGTCAAATGGACCTGAGGTCTAAATTTAAGTGCAATCGCGCGGCTTGTTGGCCACGAATTGGCCGACGTACTCCACACCTTGGGGGTTTGCGGCCCTAAACCCTAAACCCTAAACCCTAAACCCTAAGACCAGACGGCTGAGGCTGTACGACTCCCCCAGACACGTTGACCACAATGAAAAGAATAACAATGACAAGGCCTGCCACTAAGGACTGCAGCTTCTTTTCGGATGATCAACAATCGAGTGGGACAAAAATAGTAGCACAAACACCATTACTGTAGCAGCATGTCGTATGTGTACATATATGTATTCCCAAACTACACAAACAAACACACACACACACACACACACTATATATACACACATGCATAGTATGTGGCATCATACTGTCTAAACGCGGTCTAAATGGTGTGAACATCCTAGATATAGCCTCCCTAGACCCCAGAACTTGCAAACCCTGAAGCCAGAACACCACACAACACAGAAATAACAAAAACCCTAAACCCTAAACCCTAAACCCTAAACCTGAAAAGCAGAGGCCCCATATCCCAATCAACCCTTAGCACCTGCCTTGTAGAACCCTTCTGAAACCGTGTAAGTTTCTGGAAATACAACCCAACATGTGGGCCTACATCATTACAACACAGCGTTGGGGTTTGATTTAATCTACAATACTCATACCAGGGAGCCTGAGAAACTGCCACCCTAAACCCTGCACCCTAAACCCCTCTTTTCTGCTTGGTCCCCGGCCGTCGCGCCACTGCATTCGTCCCTCGCCGGACATGCAGTCCTCTTCGTGTTCATGCTTAGGTATAGCATGGTATATTCTAGTATATTCTGGTATCTTATGCGACGTCATAGTATATTTTGGTATCTTCTAGGATGTTATAGTTATACTTAGGTGATGTCAGGCCTGGGTTCAAGATGGTTGGGGGTGTAGTATAGGGTTTAGGGTTTAGGGTTTAGGGATTAGGGTTTAGGGTTTAGGGGTTTAGGGTTTAGGGGTTTAGGGTTTAGGGTTTAGGGTTTTGTGGTATAACAGTGGTAAGGTTGGCCTCCTTTTTCCCTGCTCTTTCACTCCGCCGCTCCCCTGGCAGCCCTTACCCAAAGGCTCCATGCACCCATATAGCCTCTTCTTAGGCCTTAAAGGGGTTCCTATATAGGTACTTTACGGCTTATGTATATACTATATAAATATATGGAGTCTTGGGGTTAAAACACGAGCACCCAGAACAGTCCTCGCAGAATTGGCCGCGGTAGACCTGGCAACCGTGTCATCTTGTCAAAGGAAACTACAGGTGGGGAGTTTATTGTATATAGAGCGTCTATATGGCTTCTATAAGGTATATAGACCTTCTATAAGGCTCCTATAACGGTAACTACCCACCTGAAAATGTCCTAGATCTTGGCGCAGTAAAAAAGCAATCGCACTAATGTACACAACAACCCCTAGCAACAGCGCCTGATTTTCTTACTATAGTGGCCTGCATGATTGGACGTGGCTTTCGGGCCTTTTCTACCCCAGTTGCAACAGGGACGATCGACATGTTTGCTAGTTATTCCGACCCTAAACCCTTATTGTTTGAAGAAGCCTTAAAGGAGCCCTTGCGGGGATGTCTTGACGGACTCTTCCGAAGCTCACAGCAGACGTCACTGAGATTCTCACAGAGCCGTCGGTTCGAAGCAGCTCACCTTGCCCGTTGGCTCCTTGGCTCGGACCCCATCGTTTGGTTTAGGGTTTAGGGCTTCAGGGGTTTAGGGGTTTAGCGTTTAGGGCTTCGGGTTTAAAGGGTTGTTTCACAAGGTTTCGGTTTGTAGGGTTCAGGGTTGAAGGTTGATGAGGCGACTTCTCTCGTTGTGGAGTTCCTTCTAAGCGGATTGAGTGCGCACCATTCCGGCATGCGTAGCAACCGTACTGTACATCCGAAACAAGAGAGTCGCAGGAACCCGCCCAGAAACAGGTAGGCGCATGGCTGGTCATGGAAAATCCGCAGAAGGGCTTTCATGATAGTTTCAAAGAGGGTATAGACCGACAGCTACGATTGCAACTAGGGCAGGCAGCAAGTCAATATCACTATGCCACGATGTGAAGAAATTACCACGGGGCGTCTCCAAAATGTTCAAACTCCAAAATGTTCAAACCCCTGCACGCTCTAACCGTAAACTCCAAGGCCCGTGTACGTCCTACAGCCTCACTAGCCCCAATCAGCCCTTCATTTTGGCCTCACAGCCTGGAAACACTATCTCGAAGCCATAAGGCTCTAAAAGCCTAAAGACTGAACCCAACACCCTACGCCGACAACATCGCCAAGACGCCACACTTGAGCCCGTAGATGCCAGGCCCCAAAGTCCTGCGCCTCAACACCTTCTTACCTAAATCCTTAGCAGCCGCACGCGGCTTAACCCCTGCAAGCAAACTTCGAAAGCCGGAAGACCCCCTCCCCATATCCGATGAGAAATCTATACCGAAACCCCCAAACCCAAAAAGTTAAGCCCTAAACCCTAAACCCCTAAATCCCTAAACCCTAAACCCCTAAAAACCCTAAACCCCTAGAGCCCTAAACCCCAAACCCTTACATTAACCCTAAACCCCTAGACCCCTAGACCCTAAAGACCCTAAACCCTAAAGCCCTAAAGCCCTAAACCCTAAAGCCCTAAAGCCCTAACCCGCAAACCCCCAAACCCTAAACCCCTAAATCCTAAACCCCTAAACCCCTTAACCCCTAAACCCTAAACCCCTAACCCCCAAACCCTCTACACTCTAAACCCGCTACTTCCACACCGAGCAGCGGCCGCGTTCAAACATGCCGGAGTATTTGGAGCCTTCTGGCCTGGAGGGTTTAGGGTTTAGGGTTTATAGAGTTTAGGGGTTGAGGGTTTAGGCCTGGAGGGTTTAGGGTTTAGGGTTTATAGGAGTTTAGGGGTTGAGGGTTTAGGCCTGGAGGGTTTAGGGTTTAGGGTTTATAGAGTTTAGGGGTTGAGGGTTTAGGCCTGGAGGGTTTAGGGTTTAGGGTTTATAGGAGTTTAGGGGTTGAGGGTGTAGGCCTGGAGGGTTTAGGGTTTAGGGTTTATAGAGTTTAGGGGTTGAGGGTTTAGGCCTGGAGGGTTTAGGGTTTAGGGTTTATAGAGTTTAGGGTTGAGGGTTTAGGGCTTAGGGTTTAGGGTTTAGGGTTTATAGGGTTTAGAGTTTAGGGGTTGAGTGTTTAGGGTTTAGCCTTCTGGCCTGGAGGGTTTAGGGTTTAGGGTTTAGAGTTTAGGGGTTGAATGTGTAGGGTTTAGGGTTTAGTGTTTAGGGGTTGAATGTGTAGGGTTTAGGGTTTAGTGTTTAGGGGTTGAGTGTTTTCAGGGGTTAGGGTTGAGGGTTGAGGGTTTAGGGTTTAAGGGTGAGGGTTTAGGGTTAGGTTAAGGAGCTTTAGGCCTTAGAGCTTTCGGATTTCAGAAAATGATTTATGCGAAAAGGTTTGGGGATCAGTTGCGGCAGGGGTGTCTGGGTTTAGGGTTTAGGGGTTTAGGGGTTTAGGGTTTAGGTATAGGGTATGCGATCGAGGGTTTCTTGGAGGCTGTGGGCGTTTATCGGAGTTTCAGGGGTTGGGCGCTTAGACATCTCCTTTGATCTCTCCATCAAGACAGGCAACACATACGCCAGACTCTAAACCCTCAGCCAATCATAAACCCTGAACCCGAAACCCTAAACCCTAAACCCGAAACTCTCAACCCGAAACCCTCAACCCACAACAATGGTTCGAAGCTTTTCTTGAAGATGTATCTTAAGGACATGAACACGCGTAGTCCTCTGAATGGGGTCCCTTTTAGGGGGTCCTTGTTCTAAGGGTGCCGTAGTATTTTGGGGACAACGAGAAGGGGACCCTAATTTGGAGGCCTCCGGCCCAACATCTTAAAATCCGTAAGCCGCAAACCTGACCCCTGGAACACCCCTAAACCCTAAACCCTACAACCTTGCAGCCTCAAATAGAAGTCCGCTTCCATTCAGCCCTAAATCCTGGATCTTCAACTGCAGCTCCTCAAAATCTACACCCAATCTTGGTGCCCGGACCACTTCATGACCCCGTATCCGTGTCGCATGCCCGCCACATAGTGACCTCAAGCGGCCAAGGGATGCGTGGCTTCATTGTTCCGAGGCCCCGAACCCTAAACCGAAACTCTAAAGCCCAGAACCCTGCACCGAAACCCCAAACCCTACACTCTACACCGAAACCCTAAACACCCTGAACCCTCCACCGAAACCCAAAGCCTTAAGCTCGAAGCCCGTAACCCTGAACCCTCCACCGAAACTCAAAGCCCCGAGCAAACCCTACACCGAAACCCTAAGGAGGATAGTCCTCTAAATTAGGATCCCTTTTATGTCCCCATCATAGTATGACGCCCTTATAAAAAGGACCCAAAAAAGGGACCCTACTAATGTAGAAGACTACGCATATGACGTCAGAGGCCCAGGGCTTCATGAACCGGATGGAGGGTTTCAGGAATCAGGGCATAGGGCTTCGCGCTATGTTTTAATCGTAGTTTAGGGTTTAGGGTTTAGGGAACCCTTAACCCTAAACCCAAAACCGTAAACCCCTAAACCCAAACTCCTAACCCCTAAACTCTACACCCTGGGGACCCCGGGGAAACAGAAACTTGAAGTTGAGAGAGCAATGACTTCAGCACATCATTAACAACCCCAAAGAGTCCACTCTCAACCTCCGATCTCAAGCCGCTCCGGATTCTCAGGCGTTTTCGGGTGTAGGGCCGGCTCATGTGATGTAATGAACAGCACAAGCCTAGTCCAGCAAGCGTTACCTGGAGTCAGCAGCTGAAACTTTATTTCACATCTGAACTTTCGTAGCCTCAACTCGTAATCGGGGTTTGGGGTGTAGAGGGTTTAGAGTTTAGAGTTCGTCTGTGCCAGGAAGCCAACATGCCTCGTGCTTCAACGTTGGGCTCAGTGTGTGTGTCGCTGAGCCTTTGCCCCCCAGTTCCGTCTATATTCAGCAACGGGACAGGTGAACCCGTCACCCTAAACCCTAAACCCTAAAAACCCTAAAACCCTAAAAACCCTAAACCCTAAACCCTAAAACCCTATTTTGAACCCGATCCTGCACTGCAGCTCCTGAGGCACGAGCCCTCAAAGGTGGTACCATCCGGACACAGCTCCTTCCCCTGCCGGAACACTACTGGCTTCCCAAACCCTAAACCCTAAACCCTAAACCCTAAACTCTAAACCCTAAACCCTAAACCCTAAACCCGGGTTTAGGGTTTAGGGTGGTCCAGCGCTCACAGCTCAAGGCATAACCATTACTACACTACAGCCCGGTGCGATGATTTGGAGGCTTCCAGTTGCTGGTAATTGCACCTGTGACTTTCTGACGGCGATTGCTATCAAGTCTACCACTGATCCCTGTTACCATTCGGTCTTAATGATCATTCTTACTGTGGATACTAGTTGATCTCATTAATTACTATTCAGTATAATTTTTCTTAAATCGTACGAGAAGGACTATGACGATGGTGATGGTAATGATGATGGTGGCGATGATGCACGTTGTCACCAGGATCGCTTCCTCGCGTGCAGAAGGTTTGGCCTCACCATGGCCCTCGTCGTTCTGCCACCCTAAAACCCTAAAGCCCGAACCCTTAACCCCTCAACTTTGGCCTCACCATGGCGCTCGTCGTTCTTCCACTGCGCCACATATTTGGTGCCGTCCGAGAGCGTCAGGGTCTGGCGTTCGACGCTTCGATGGTTGAACTTCTGGGCTTCAAAGGGGTTTTGCTGTTAGTACTTTGTCTAAACTTCGAAGCAGCTTTGGGTTTAGGGTAGGATTTCGAGGCTTCGGAATTTAGGGTTTAGTTAGGGGTTCAGGGGGTTCGGTTTAAGCTTGAGTCGTGAGGTTACGGTTGGGCCTGAACAATCGCCCCGAAGCCCAGTTTCAGATTGCGTGCGGGTACTTGTGCTTTTTTGGGTTCTTATGTTCATAGCGAACCTTCGGATGAAGTCCAGGGCAAGTCGTGACAGCTCACCGCCACAGCGCAAAAAGGAGCCGTTTGCACTATCATTAGACCTTTGCGGTGATTTTTGTCTAAGGGTTTCTAGCAGTCCGGTTCAAGTTAAGTAAGGATTTTAAGCGTCCAGGATTGCCAATGCAAGGCTAAACTTCGCTAAATAGCTCATAGCTGTTCCAAACCACCACACTCCGCTACACAACTGCCACATGGGCTTTAAACTTCAGACCCCAAAAAACCCTGTGGCCCTGAAACCCTCAATGCCTGAGGCCGACACCCCCTGCCCATGGCGCATGTAGTTGTGAAACCTCGTTACAGTCTTTGGGGCTCTTGGTTGTTACCACTCTGAGCCTAAGCCTTAACTAACACACTAAACACGGAGAAGAGGAAGACGCTCCAGGTGAAAGGGACATTCAAGGAACTCACGCTAATCTTACTGGGCCTTGCATAGCCGTGGAATCCTTCCATAAGCTTAGCAACGAGGCATGTCCCGATGGGAGCCTAAATGATTGCCAAAACTTTTTCTTTTTTTTTGCGGAGGGGGGGGGGGGGGGTCCTTTTCATAGTTATAGTATAATGTACTCCAAAACCCTATTATTATTATTATTATTATGAAGGCTTCTACATTAACCACTCGTGCCAGTCAACTCAGGGCGAGGCATCAACAACACGACCACGACACCCAGAACCCCCAGGGTCCTCTGACGGACTAGCTCGGACATATCCTGACTTTCCTTACAAACCTAGGCCGGTAGATCCGAATCTTCTCTCAAAGTTGAGGCCTGGTCGAAGAAGGTGCTAGATAGTTGCTACTTGGGGTTATAACTCACTCTAGTTTGGGGTCTCAAGGGGAACAACTCGGGATATGGGCACCCAAGAAAGCTCTCCAGAAAATCTGGCTTAACCCTAAACCCTAAACCCTAAATCCCCATACCCTAAACCCTAAACCCTAAACCCTACGCTTAGGTCGCGGCTGGCCCTCGTAAGAAGACCTGTTCTGGTACACGACTTTCCCTGGGCCAGACTTGGGTCCTCGCGGATCGAAGATCAGGATTTGGGGTTTACAGTAAGCCCCATAAAGTTGGAAACCGGATAAAGGCCAAATAGTGCTGGGATTCCCTATATATATATATATATATGGCTCTTAAGGATAGAGGCTATGGAGTTTCCAACTTTTGGGCGTCTACCATAGGACTTGCCACGATGATTCTGCTTAAAGAGCTCTGGAGTTTCGTTAGGGTGTAAAGAAGCCTCCAATGTATCTTCTATTGTGGCCTAAGTGAGCATTGACCATCAGGGCTCCAACTTGGGGGCTTTGGCAAGGTCCAGGGTTTCGGGTTTGGGGTCAGATCTTCCAGTCCTGGCCGGTTGTACTGCGTTTGATGTTCGCCTCACTTAACATCACCCTTATGACTTATGACCAACAATATCGGAGATACTTGTCGTGCATGGCCGCACGGCAGTCACGGTTGTTGCGATTGCCGATATGCAGATGCCAAAACCACCGCGAGAGTTGTTTTTTGTTTGAGGGGGGGAATGTGACATTCCGCAGTTGGTTTGATTCTTGCATTTTGGGACCAGGGCTTCTAGCTGGGGCCTATAAAGAACCTTGGTAAATTATTCGCGGATAAGACCCCAGTACTGTGTGAACCCAATAAAGCAACATACAAAATATTCCAATGGCATACCTACATTTTTCAGTGAGCAGAAAGAAACGCGGAATCGATCCGAGTTGTGTAGGTTCTGCGGCTCAGGAAAGAACAACATGATACGGCTTGACTCTCGGTCTCTAATGTAGGTCCAGTTTGGCCAGCCAGGTAAATGTCTGGGACCCTAGCATGACACTAAAGCTAGGCAAAATCAGAAAGTACAACGGTGACTACTGGCACCCACTAAAATCCTACATGTTCGGGGTTTCTTATGATGATGACCTCATGTAACTGTTTAAACCAACAGGCTTGGGGGGTCACGATAAAACCCTATACCACCTGCCAGTGAACAGAAACCATCCTAAACCCAAAGCCCCAAAGCCTATACCGACAATCTAACCCTTGGGGTTTAGGGTTTAGGGCCTATAGGGTTTAGGGCTTCTAGGGTTTAGGGTTTTATAGGGTTTTTGGTCTCCCAAGGACCAATCATCACTCCAGGCCAAGGTCCTACAGTTGGCGACTTGCTAGCAGACGGCGAAGTAGAACTCGCCGCCATGACTCCTTCCGAATGATTCATCGTTTAGGGTTTTGGGGTTTAGAGATTTACGGTATTGGGCTACCTGCGGAATCCCTGTAGCTATAGCAAATTATTAGCTTAGTTTAGTTCAGTATACTTTAGTTTAGAGACTATAGAATATAGAATACTTCAGTTTAGTATAGCAGTCTCTATCTCCAAATCCAAAGCACAGGGCTTGGGGGATTGAATCGCCGCGTTAGCTCTAAATCAATGGCTCGCCGAAGTTTTCGCGTGCTTCCCAAGCGTGCACAGTGTAGGGTTGAGGGTCTAGTTGAGGGTTGAGGGTTTAGTTAAGGGTTGAGGGACTGGTTTACGGTTGAAGGTCTAGTTAGTCTAGTTTAGGGAGGGTTTGGTTGAGGGTGGAGAGTTAGTTGAGGGAGGGTTGATGGTTCAGGGACGAGCTGGTGGGCAGCAAACCGCCAGCTTCGTGCAAAAGAGTACCAAGCTCCGTCGATCTTTGGTGCCTACCGGATAGGTTCTTGGAAGTGTAGGAGCAATTCCACACCAATCATCAACCCTCAAGCATGGCGCTGCTCCAAACCCAGACCTAGACCCCACACCACAAGTGGTCATACAAACGGGCCTGGATGCCAAAATCCTACAGCTGAGCCCTAAGCCCAAGGAGGGTTGTAGGGTTTGGGGTCATCGGGACCTCAATTCTGGGCTCAGGGCTTGGAAGGCACGAGTGCGAGAGATGTCTCAGTGATTCTCGGAAGCACAAGTACAAGACGAAGTACACGTATATGTACACATCTGTATGTATATGTATACAATAACCATTTAAAACGCAAAGAGATTGTACATTGGTGGCGGGGGTGTTTCCAGTTTGCACTTCATGGTTTGTGAGCTCTGCTCTCCGGCCTCTATTCTTGATTTTGAGGAGGTAGAGAATGCAGAGGCCGATGTTGTCGCGCTGCTGCCGGTCATTCCTGACAAGTCTGCTCAACTCCCATCGACTGCGCGCCCTTGAACATGAAAAGCAGCTCCTTATATTCCCCTGACAGTGAATCCCGGAGGCACCCTAGATCTTGAAGCTTACAAGGGTTTGAACATAAGACCTCTGGGAGGCATTCCTGGACATCTTTCATCTTTATCAGGGCATGTGAGCTGAGGAGTATATACATTATCTAGTATGCATATATGTGTGCACACGAGATACGATGTCACAACACCGATGGTGCGATGACATGTGCTATCCTGTGAGGGGGCTTGTAATATAGGGGGCTTAATGTTTAAAATAGGGTTTTGGGGTAGGTTATACCATAATCGTAGTAAGGAGCCCCCAAAATAGTATGAGTAATGATTTAGGCCCCGATATTACTCAGAACCATACCCTGAACCCTGGAGGACTAGTCCACAGCTGAGGCCCTTGCATGATGAAGGAGAAGGTGCGATGAGGCCTCAGTGTCCCATATAGGGGCCTTGTAATCACTCAGTTGGTTTTTGTTTTTTTTTCAGGGGGGACCGGAGTGGGAGAGAGGGGGGGGGGGGTTACTTACTATCGTCATCATGTGAGGAACCCGAAGGCACACGGTAAAATCAACTCCTCCCCCCCATTTTGGAGATCTTTCGGATTCTCATCTAGAGCTCTATCGGGCCTTGGAGCTCATGAGGCTGTCAAGGATTCTTTCGAGGCCTCAGATTTGGCGTTCCGGCTCAAGTCAGGGTTCACGTAAGATTCGCCATGTCTCTCAACACCACCGATGGTCGCCATCTTCGCCCTCTTCGCCAGGTGTCACCAACTTCGCATGATGAAGGGGGCTACAACTGCAACCCGTGAATCTGGCACTGATTGAAACACACCATGATCTTCGGCTGAGGACAGCACGTTTGCAGAACGAGCGACTTCGTGTCTAACCCACTCCTGAAAGTTCGGCTCAGGCTTACGGAAAGGATTTTTTCTGGGCACGATACTGCAGCACATGGGCTTACAGTCACCTGCAGTCTCTATTGTAGTTCCTTTCGGGGATACCTTATACATTCCTTAATGTATAACTGGTTAAACCAAAAAAAGGAACTACAACGGAGACTATAGGTAGGAGCTATGTTTAAGCTTCTGCCACACTCCAGAGTTGCCAATCCCGATCCGAAAGCTGAGTGCGCATCGGGAGACCTACAAACCGGCCCTCCAAAGTGTTAAAGAGTGTGGGTCAGGATTGATGCGAAGAATTGCTAAATGTTAACCGAAAGCTAGTTTACCTGTGGAGTACTTCTTCTGGCTTTGAGCATCTCTTGAGGCCTCTTCATCTCAATAGTCGGCGGAAGGGCAGCTAGCCCTAAACCCTAAACCCTAATCATTACCACAAAGTACAGCCAAGAATGACTCTCAGGCGTTCACGGATCCATGTTGAGCCGCGAGAGGAACCTCGGAATGAACGCATGACCAGCAAAGAAAAGCTTCACGACCCCCGGAATGTAGGGGCCTTAATAATCAGAATAGGGCTTTGGGATATATTATACTATAATTACAATAAGGAACCCCCAAAGTAGTATAGGTAATTCTTAAGGCCCCTACATTAACTCAGCTCAGCCCCACCAGAAACCGTGTCATGGCCTCCATGCTAGGTATAAACGGGTAATCTGCGCATGAACCTCTGAACACGAACGCAGATCTCAAGTTGGGGCTGTTGACCTACACTGAACCGGAAGCGATGCGTTAGTCGCCGCCTCTCTGGCACTGACTCTGCGTTTGCCCTACACCTCAACCATATTCTAGACCCGCACACCCTACACGGAAAACCCTAAACCCTAAACAATTTCGAACCCAAAAAGTCCCATGAAGCCCTGAACGACACGCATCGGCTCACGCAGGGAACAGAATGTGCTCTCGAACTACAGGCATCTACCCATAGGCCCTAAAGTAGTTCCTTTTTGTAGCTCATCTATAGAATCCTAAAAGGTAATCCCAAAAAGGAACTACTATGGGGCCTATGGGTATGTCCCACAGCCACTCTGCAAGGAGGCCACGAACGCTTTCTTTTCTTCCCAAATCCCTGCACCGTTAACCCTAGCCCCTATGCACCGAAGCGTGTCCCCTGGCCCCGAAACATGTTCTTTTCTTATGGAAGCGGTGCAGGAGCCAGGTACCAAGCCTGGATCGAGCGTTCAGAACTAATTAAACAAACACGCCAAGTAGAGAAAACCCAAACCACACTTCTTGTTCGGGTTTAGGGTTGAGGATTATATGGCCTATACCCTAAACCCTAAACCCTAAACCCTAAACCCTAAACCCCTAATGGCTTAGGGTCCACAGGAGCCCCAAGAAGGATCCGAGCCTAGACCTCTTCCTTCGGGTCCTCACCAAAGACGGCACCCATCTCGGCCCCCAAGACAGAATGCACATGTAAGGTGGGTCCGGGGGTCCCCTAAACCCTAAACCCTAAACCCTAAACCCTAAAGGGGGGGTCCGGGGGCCCCTTGAACCTTCGATGTTCGTACCCCCTAAACCCTAAAACCCTGAATTCCAAACCCCAAATCTGCGATGTTCGCACCTGGGGCCCGAGCTGCTCGAAGTCGGGGCTGTTGAGCCCTTGGCGAATATCGACCAGATCATCCATCATCACGCCTGGTGCTTCAAGGCAACTCTTCAGGCTTTTGTAAACATCTGTACACCGTCTGCGTCGAGCATTTAGCTGGTTTAGGGTGCAGGAAACGAGAATTGACGGGGAGGAAGAGAGATTTTGACCGGTGATTTTGGGCTTCTCTTAGTCTTGTCTCCCCGGTAGACTTCTTAGATCCTGAACCTGCGCCCCAAACTTCCGGCACGTAGAATATGGAGCCTGCAGGGCTGTCAGAGACGCAAGGCTACGTAGGTTTACATTACTACGCCCAAAGGCTCCATGTACCTTTATAGTAGATACTTAGGCCTTAAAGGGGTCCCTATATTGGTACTTTAAGGCTTAAGTATCTACTATATGGGTACATGGAGCCTTAGGGACGGCTATCAGCTAGTACGATTACGATAACTATATTGTCTACTATAGCTATACTAGTCTTCAGGCCTTGGCAAGGAGCTTGCCTCAAGGATTTGCGGTTCGTTCCCAGCGGCTAGGGTTCATGGCTTGACTGGAGCCCCCAGACCTATCATTACCATGAAGAAACAACCTTTGTTCTTGCTGCAGCCACTGCCAAGTCACTCCTCACAGTTGGGGAAATGACTAAAGTAGGGTTAGGGTTTAGGGCTTAGGAGTACAACTCTTCTTGCGCCCCTGCTGTGTCCAAGATTTTCACAAATTTCAAACTTGCGTTGCTGTTCGTGATCTTCTCCCTAAACCCTAAACCCTAACCCCTAAACCCTAAACCCTAAACTCTAAACCGTGTCCGAAGGATCTTATGATGATGCACGCCCTGCCCTGAACGGCAAGAGATCCTCCAGCTCAGGTCGAAGTCATGTGATTGTAGGGCTAAAGCGATTTGGGAGTTTCCGAAAATAAGGGGTACCTTATTTTGGGGTCCTTATAATAAGGATCCTATTGTTTGGGGTACTATATTAGGGTCCCCTATTTTCGGAAACCCCCATTTTGAAGAGACACTACTTGCCCTGAACCCTGCCCCTTTAAGTTTATAGGGTTTAGGGTTTAGTGTTTAGGGTCTTAATAACCCTAATTAAATATTAGCTCTAAGCCCTAAACCCTAAACCCGAAATCCTAAACCCCAAACCCTAAACCCATACTCCACTGTAGAAAAATGGGAGATCTCGCTGAGCCCTGGTAGAACGGAGCCTTGCCCCGAGTCGCGTGTGACAACTTGTCAAGCCCAACACTGGCAACCGGTCTCGGTTTTTGAGCTAGCAGCTTTAGGGTTGAGGGTAGGGCTTAAAGTAGGGTTTAGGGTTTAGGGTTTAGGGTTTCGGGTTGAGGGTTTAGGGTTTAGGGTTTAGGGTTTAGGGTTTAGGGTTTCGGGTTGAGTGTTTAGGGTTGAGGGTTGAGGGTTGAGGGTAGGGCTTAAAGTTTACGGTTCAGGGCTTAGGGTTGAGGGTTCAGGGTTCAGAGTTTAGGGCCTAGGGTTGAGGCTTTAGGGTTTAGGGTAGCACCTACGCCCCGTCAGGAACCTTCGAGTCTTATGCAAAAAGGCTTCAAAATACCAAGAGGAACCTGCACACCCCCCAGAGGCGGTCCTGAGGTTCCGCTGCGACCACCCCGGATTTCCAGAGTCAAGTTCCGGGAGTCCAGGTAGACCTGGAGATGAGAACCGTGGAGCTTAGGGTTTAGGGTTGGGGTTTCACTTCTTGTGGGGTTCTGGCTTGTAACATTGTAGAGTTTAGATCTTCTGGACAACAACGAAAAACCGTCTCGGACTTCGGAAACTAATTACTTTTTAGATTCGTGTCGCAGAACAGAGTCACTATCAGGCTAACAGCCCCAACGTCTCCTAAACAAAAAGACAGGGGCCCCACGACCTTCGGTCTTGGGAAACCAATTTTATTCGGTTCAGAGTTTAGGGTTTAGGAAACCCATTTATATTCTTTTCGGTTTAGGTTTTTTTTTGAATTCCTTTTTGGGCCTGCCCACTCGTCCGAGGCACATCGGTTTAGGGTTTAGGTTCTAGGAAACCCATACACCCTTTCCCTTCGGCTGCGTCTCTTACTCGAGCGGGAAAGCCTGAAGCCACCGAGAGCCGAACGAAGCGCTCGTAGGGCTTGCCGTTGGTGCCTACTTTTGTGCACCGAAGGCCATCCTGCTCTGTGGACGACTTGGGCTTGGGATTAACAGGAGTTTAGGCGTGCATGGGGTGTAGGGTGCGGTTTGAGGATTTACATACTCTACACTATAGGATTGATGGTGTAACTCTTTCAGAACTAACGCGACATTGCGTCCATTACCAGTGAAGGAACGTACGACGATGATGATTACCAGTGAAGGAAAGTACGACGATGATGCTACTAAAGTCAATGGCGATGATGAACATGATAGTTGCAAAGGTGTGTGGAACATCATGATTGTGCTGGGGATGGTGGTGTTTCGACTCGCTACCTCAAAAAATAGTAGCAGGCACCTCTCTGCCAAACTTGTGACTACACTTGCACCCCAGATCTCAAATGCAAACCCTCTTCCGGATTCAATATAAAGCCACTGAAGAAGCCTTGCAAACCTCATCTTGAACTTCCAAACGAAAGCTTGCTTTCAAAACTGTCCAATAACATATAGAAGTCCAAGAATCGGATGCATTCCACACCCCCCCCCCCCCGAAGCCCTAAACCCAAAGCCCTCAACAAAAACAAAGCTCGCTTCGAGACCACCGGGTGTTCGCCTTGCCCAGGTGCGAGAGGTTTTCCTCGTACCAGGCATCGTTCCGCTTGGAAAGATCCTGGCGCCATGATGGTTCTAGGCTTGATGGGGTTCAGGAAACATTTGTATGTTTTGTAGGATTTGGGGTTCAGGGCTTGTGAGGTTCTCTAGAGCTTGGGGCTTGAAGGGGTTGTAGGGTTTCTAGTGTCTTACTTGAGGTTTACAGTTTGCATGGGGCTGAAGGTTTGGTATTGGTTCTGTGCATCGGACACGGGATGGCTTGCGCACCCTATCTCTTCGCCACACGCCCCACGGCGATGTATTTCTGGAGGGCGGAGCGAGGCGGTAGTGGTAGCTGTATGCTGGTGGCTTATGGAGACTCTTCCAAATTGAGCACGCTCCCGCCTTCACGGTACCTCACTGTCTGCAAGATTGATTGAGCAAAGGAGGCAATGCAAGTACACCTAAACCCTAAACTCTCATGTGGCACAGCCTCATGTGTTCCTCGTCTTGGTTGTCCTGAATGATGGCTCGGAGCCTACAATCTGCTCTACAACCCCTGCTGCGGCTTTGAGTGTAGGGCTTTGTAGGGTCTGAGGTTGTAAAGCTCCCGGCTTGACACATCCGGAGGAGACACGACGGCCTCCCCATCAATTCTGAAGCAAGGGGACCAAGGAAGAAAGAGGTATCGAATGCAGAAGCCCTGACGGAGGGATCGAATGCAGAAGCGGTCCTCTGTGATTCGGATCTCCTACTCAGAAAGCCCTAAAAAGCCCGATACCCTTTAAACACGTTTATGGTGTATCGCTGGACTTCGAAGACTTGAGGGAACCCTAAACTCTAAACCCTAAACCCTAAACCCCGAACCCTTGCGGGAAGTCCTGCCCCAGCATGCTGGTACCGGGTGGGATCTGCCAAAGAGTCAGATCGGCTTAAAGCTTCAAGACTTTCATTTTGGTAAGTTGGTTGGTTGGTTGGTTGG
>CAJNDV010001470.1:92484-103705 GCA_905221635.1 Symbiodinium sp. CCMP2456
CCTAATCCTAATCCGTAAACCGCAGCCTGGGCCAGAGCCCGGAGCCACAAGCTCCAATAACGTGCTCCTAAATCACCAAGCCTGGAGAATACTCGGGTGCAGTTTATCCTCCTGAACCAGACAAGGCTTTAGGACATGAGCTGTTGTGCAGAGGTTAGTATTGGGAGACCGGGTTTAGGTTTTTTTTTTGGGGTTTAGGGCTAGGGGCCTTCTGCGAAAACACGTTGTCGGGTCCTGAGTTATTGACGCACTCCCAAGGTCACGCTGTTCACAAACAAGCCGCGATTGAGAAAGCGGCTGTAGCACTCTAGCAAGTGACACATCCACAGAGTTTCATTCGATGCTGGGCTCTAGCGCGAGCAATGTGATCTTATCGCAAATCTGGTGCATTGCAATCCCCTCTCGTCGAACCGAATTTGGTGTCGTTGCCGTCGGAGCTATCATCCTTTGAACATCTTCCTCTTCGAACGCATCGTGCTTCTCCCTACGCGCTGAAGGAGAAGACATGGAAGCTTGCAGATGGCAGTCCGGCTGTGGCGTGCCTTGAGGCTACCTGCTGGTGGTGCTGCCGCACGAACTGCAAGTTGGCTTGCGCATACTTGAGCCCCAACCGAAAAACTTTTGGGGGTTTGGTGCTTGGGACTTACGTCGTTTAGAGCTTTAGGGTTTGCTGTTTGCCGAGCTCCAGGCGGCCGCGATGCTGTCTTCACTGTCTTCCTACACAGGCGGTGATGCGAAACAAAATCCGAAACCCCGACATCCCCCCAAAGCCTAAAACCCCAGCACCAAAACCCTAACATCCTACACCCAAACAGTACATGCTTGCCTCTAAACCTAGAGCACGGTCGGGAGGGTTCAGTTTTGGAGCGAGAATAACAAAACTACGATACAGAATCTGGGCTTAGGACTTGTAGGGTTTAGGGTTAGGGTTTAGGGTTTAGGGTTTAGGGTTCAGGGGACACGACTATGCGTACTGTGGGCAGGGGGGTCGACTCTAGGCAGGGTTCTTAAGCCTCTAGGATGGAGTGCTGGGGTTTATGGGCAAGTGACTGGATGGAAGCCAAGATTCCTTGACCCCTGCAAGCACATGAAGTCGAAACCTCAAACCCCAAACTTGGATCCCACACTCCGTACCCTAAACCTTGAAATCGAGGGCCGAACCCCGACCTTTGGAATAGAGCTCAAGGGCTTTGTGCTTTCAGGCTCTTGCGACTTTGCAAGTCTACTCAGATTCCCAGCAGGCCCTCCCATGTCCTTGCAAGGCCATCCTGCTGGCCCTTCGTGCTAAGAAAGCAAGGGAATCCGGGCATGAATTAACCCCCGCAGTCAAGACAACTATGATGTTATTGTGGAGCCCGTGCGGCGGAAAGATACTGCTCAAGAACTAGAGAGGTTGAGGGGGGTAACTGATGTAGATGAGTCCCTAGAGCCTCCAAACACTGCAAGCTCGGAAGCTCCAGACGGCCTTGGATTGGGTAGCGAGGAAGGTGAGGGGTATTTTATTTATAGTCTCCATTGTAGTTCCTTTTTGGGGATACCTTCTAAATTCCTTATTATATATTTGGTTAAACCAAAAAAAGGAACTACAATGGAGGCTATAGGTATTTAGGGAAAGGAAAAGGGCCCTGAATTCTCAGCCGTGGGCTCCAAACCACAACATCCAAGCTTCTAAGCTCTTAGCCCGATCGAATCGCTAAATCCTCGCAGTGCTACGCCCGAACCCCTGAAACCCAAACCCCTAAACCCTAAACCCTAAACCCGAAACCCTAAACCCCAACCCCTAAACCCTAACCCTGTTTAACCCCTCCATCCGAACCTGCACCCCCAGAACCCTCCAAAACCTCCAAACTTCCCTAAGTGCAGCTCCGGTCCTCGATGAATTGCCTCCACGACTCATCATGCGGATCCTGAGGCATTTCAGTGAGCCCCTTTTATAGGGGAGGCCTTTAAAGGTACCCCTGGTGGGTCTAGGGTTTAGGCGCCTGGCATAAGAAACGCCCAAAATAGTGGACAAAACCATACACGTAGCTCACCAAAGCCTGAAATCTGAACCCTGCAAACCCCAATGTCCGAACCTGAACCCTTAACCCCAAACCCTACCTAAACTGCAAGCCCCAAAACCCCAAACCCCAAAGCCCTGACCCCCAAACAACCGAGCTGGACTTGAATGCCCTGAGGGAACCGTTACGGATCCTCAAGGAAGCCAAAAGAACCCTTAAGCCCTGTAAGAATCGTTTAGGAACCCTCAAACAGCCCATTAAGATCCCTTTAAGAGGACCTTAGTATAGAACCCTAACTCTTTAAACCCTAAACCCTAAACCCCAAACCTAAACCCTAAACCCTAAACCCTAAACCCTAAACCCCAAACCCTAAACCCTAAACCCTAAACCCCTAAACCCCTAAACCCCTTTAAGGGCCCTTAGCCCTTTAAGGCGGCCTCTTCCGGCTCTGGCTGCACCGCCGGGGCCGGGGTGGGAGCTGCGTAGCCTTCATTGTTAAAGGCTTCCTTTTGATTTAGGGTTTAGGGTTTAGGGTTTAGGGAAAGATCTGTAGGAAATCTCTAGAAATATTAGGGCTCAGGGTTTTTGTGGTTGAAGGATCTCTAGGAGTTCTAGAAGGATCTGTAGGAACTCTAGGAAGTATTAGGGCTTAGGGTTTAGGGAGAAGTATTAGGGTTTAGGGTTCAGGGTTCATGGCTTACCCCGACAGTGTCAACATTGAAGCTACCCATCGGCCCCATAGTAGTTCCTTTTTGTGGCTTATATATTTAGGATCCTATTACGTAATCCCAAAAAGGAACTACTACGGGGCCTATGGGTAGGGCCTCAGGGTACCTGTAAAGCCCGATGGGCCGGCAAAAACTCCAAACGAAGCCCTGGGGTTTAGACAAAACTCCCAATCACACTCTAATGCTATTTGCTTGGACCCTTCGGGCATCTTAGGGCTAGGTGGGTTCAACCGCCACTTCAACAAAGGCCTGCTGAAGCCTCCGCGGCAGCTGGCGCCGGCGCCGGCGCGGGCCCTGAGTAAGGCGGTTGAGGGTTTGCATGAATGGGTCTCTAGGGCTCTATAGGGTTCTCGGGCTCCGTGGCTCTAGAGTTCTAATTGAGCTGAGAGTTTCCGGGTTTAGGATTAAAAGTTTCAAGGTCTGAATTTGGGCTTCGGGCTTGCCGTCTTTGAGGGGTTGTGGGGCGCTTTAGTTTGCAGTGCCTTGGGGTTTAACTGAGGGTGTGGGAGGTGAGGCTTTTGAGGCTTCGGGGTGTCGGTCCCTTAAGACCAGAGGTACCCTGTTGAGGCTTCATTACAGCAACGATCAGCGTCTTCCTTGCTTCTCGAAGCTCCCTTGCAGCTATCCCTAAACCCTTAAGCCCCTTGACATTCCTACATCCGATTGCAGCTATCCTTAAACCGCAAGACCCTCTAGGTTCCTAAATTCGAATCGCTCTCTGTGATATAGACCCTCAACTGCGACCTCCGGTGCTCTCCAAGCACCCAGCTCACGGGTGGTGCAGGAGCCGTCGGTCCTAGATTCGCCCGGGTGCTTTGGGGAAATGCGGATTCTTGCAGGGTTCTATCGTTGATAAGATTTTCTTTAGTCTCCGGATTGTAGAAGGATCGTTGATAAGATTTTCTTTATTCTTCGGATTGTAGAAGGTTTTAACATGCACACAGTATGATCCCTGGTTTCTGTTTTGAGCTTGGCTGGCGTCCAGAGGGCTTGAGATGGTGTTCCAAATAGTTCACAACAAAGCCTCGGGGTTCAGGTTTGGACTACCGGGCCTGGTGCCGAGTGGGCTCTACTCCAACTTTTGGGGCCACACGGAAAGGATTTTGACTGAGTAATTGTATGGGTGGTTGTCAAAATTAGGGTCCCTTTTGGGGTACCCTAAATAATAAGTGCCGTATTATAATAAGGACCCAAAAGGGGACCATAATTTTGACAACCACCCATATGATACAAGCTGCGCCACAACAGTTAACATTTGGGGCGCCTTTCGGGTTCCTGACTGCTAGGGTTTAGGGTTTAGGGTTTAGGGTCTTCAAAACCCCAAGAGAGCCCCAAGTAAGCCCCGAACCTCCCTGGAGCCCTAAACCCGACAAGACGGTTAAGGGTTTAGGGTTTCGGCTGGAGCCCTACCTATAGCCTCCATTGTAGTTCCTCTTTTGGGGTTCAACCAGCTTTATATTTAGGACCCCATATGGTAAACCCGCAAAGGGACTGGAAAGGAGACTACTGGTATAAACCACGTAAGAAGTCCTTAGAGAACCCTTGTAGAAGCTTCTAGATTCTAGAATCCCCATACAACCCTCGTACACCGAACCCTATAAGCCCTAAACCCCCATGGCCCAAACCATCAGTTCCTAGAGCCTAAACCTTAAACCCTGAACCTTAAACCCTGAAGCCTAAACCCTAAACCCTAAACCCTAAACCCTAAACCCTAAAGCCCTGCATCTGAGCTGTCGGACGGACGGGCGCCGCT
The DNA here is from genome assembly GCA_905221635.1 of Symbiodinium sp. CCMP2456. Taxonomy (NCBI): domain Eukaryota; class Dinophyceae; order Suessiales; family Symbiodiniaceae; genus Symbiodinium; species Symbiodinium sp. CCMP2456. The sequence goes on from CAJNDV010001470.1 coordinate 96,966, forward strand.
GGCACAGAGGCACCCGGAAGCGCGGTCGGAGCCCCGGGGGCTTTTCCTTGGAGTCTTCGTTGTAAGAGGTTTGGGGTGTAGGGTTTGAGGGTTCAGAGTATACCTTAACCCCAATATCCTACCGTTTTAGGGCTCCTTATTATGATTTTCTTTATGCGAAGTCTTGAAAAAGATAGGTTTTCAGGGGTCCAGGTAGGGTTTAGGTAGACTCGGGTGTTCTGGCCTCGGCCAGGCTACTACGTACACCATCATGGACCGTAATTGCTTCATTTTGGCGCGCTTTTTGAGGGCAGGGTCTCTGCAGAGGGTTTCGTTGTGCTAGCGGGTTTAGAGGCTCAGCAAGACTCGGATCCATAGAGATCATGCTACGAGTCGTTCGCTTTTCCCAGTCAGTGAGAACTATCATGGAATGTCTATGTCCTTGGGTGCGACTGATCAGCACTCAACCACCCTAAACCCTAAACCCTAAACCGTGGTTTTGGTTGAGGGTTTAGGGTTTAGGGTTTAGGGAGATAAGGATCCTGTGCTGCGCACACCGGTTGGAGTTCGAGGACGAGCCTGGAATTTCGTGAACTGAAGTCGTAAAGAAGACGCGAAGTAATCCCGGAACCCTAAACATAGGGTTTAGGGTGAAGGGTTCAGGGTTTAGGGTTTAGGGTGTAGGGTTCAGGGTTTAGGGTTTAGGGTGTAGGGTTCAGGGTTTAGGGTTTAGGGTTTAGGGTGTAGGGGTTCAGGGTTTAGGGATCCCTCAACCCTAAACCCTTCTCCCGGCTACTCACCCCTTTGACCCCTAAGGCCAGAAAGCCTAAAAAACCCTGCACTCGAGTTTTGCAAGAGCACCCTAAACTAAACTCTAATTTACAAAACCTTAAATCCTATGTACCCCGAAACCCCTAAACCCTAAACCCTCAACCCTAAACCCTAAACCCTAGGACCAAGGACCGTGCGCGTTGGTGCCTCTGGGAGACTGGACCTAGGAAGAAGATTTTTATTCATTTTTTGAGGGTTTAGTTTAGGGTTTCGGGGTTTAGAGGTTTGGGGTTTAGGGGTTTGGGGTTTAGGGCTTGGGGGGTTTAGGGCTTTCGGGGTTTAGGGGTTTAGGGGTTTAGGGTCGAGTAACTTAGTGGCATTTCGGATCTACGGCTAAATTTCCCATTACATGTTTGCCGGCTTTCGTCTCTTCTGTCTTAAGTTCCACGGTTCCGTGCGGCTTTCGCCCTTTAAGCCCCAAGCCCTAAACCCAAAGCCCTCAACCCAAAACCCTCGACCCAAAACACAAAACCCTAAACCCTAAACCCCTAAACCCTTATAAACTCTAAACCCTAAACCCTAAACCCTAAAACCCCAAAACACAAAACCCTGCTACAGCTTGTACCATGGGGGCCAGAGGCCTGAAGCTATGAGTCCTCGCAGCTTCTCAACTTTGAGCTTCAGGGCAGAGGGTTTAGGGTTTAAGGTTTAGGGTTTAAGGTTTAGAGTTGAAGGTTTAAGGGTTCAGGGTTGAGGGTTTAGGGTTTAAGGGTGAGGGTTTAGAGGTTTAGGTTTAAGGTTTAGGGGTTTAGGGTTGGGGTTTGGGGTTTAGGGTTTAGGGTTCTTCAACAACTGAGGGTTCTAGTTTCCGAGGTCCTCGTAGCCTTTGCCCTCCCAACAACCTCTCAAGGGTTTACGTACATGTTGGGTTCCTTTAACGGGTTCCTTGCAGGGTTCCTAGCAGGGCATTACTTTGAGGGTTCCAAAAGGGCTTGGAATTTACGGCTCAAGGGTCTATGCAACTATGTAGCGACGTTGAGATAACACAATATGAAGCCGGGATCCTAGACTGGTTGTAACCCAAATCTGCAGGTTGGGTGCGGGGCAAACTGAAATGCTCCAATGAAGGCCTGAAGCCACTTTACCCCAGCGAAAGGCAGCATGTTGCCCTTGCATATCCCGACATGCCTAAACCCCGCCCAAACCCTAAACCCTCAAACCCCAAGCTGAACGCCCTTGTCCCCAGACAAAGAGAGCCCTGAAAACTCCCTATAACCATAAAGCCCTGCCCCATGAAAGCAGTGTGAGTCACTACAAACCCCACTGACCCGGCCTTGCAATTTCGAAGGCCCTATGACTTTGAGGCCCTCGCGGCGCCGAGGGTGCTGAAAACCCAGAGTCAGATGGACCAGCCTGAGCTTAGATTTGGTGCCTTTGCTTTACATAGGGCTACTAGTATATTTGTTTTGGGGCTTAAGGCGTGTTGAGGTTCGGCTGTTTGCCGTGGAATAAGTTAGGGACTTGAGGTTTGGGGTGCCATGAGCTCTGGCTTCAGGCACTAATATAGGGGCCTTAATAATTAGAATAGGGTTTTGGGGCCCAGTATACTATATTTATGAAGGAACTCCCAGAATAGTAGTAATTATTTAGGCCCCTATATAAGAACGAAGCCCTACAATCTAGCAGTCTTTCGAGACTTCAACTACCATTGCAGGGCCTTCTTTGTTGGGGCCCAGGGTCGGTGTAGAGAACTGTTGACTTTCCTTTAGGGTTTGGGGTTTAGGGTGTAGGGTTTGAGGTTACTGTTTGGGGTTTCGGTTTAGGGTTTAGGGTTTGAGTTTCCTGTTTAGGGTTTAGGGTCTAGGGTTTAGGGCTGACGGTCTAGGATTTGTACCCGGTGCGCAACGTGCCGGAAATGGATCTGTCGACTGAGAGCAGGACCCTGGCAGACACCTGCAGGGGCAAGGGTGGGAGCTAGGGTTAGGAGAGCCCAAAGTAGGGTTCAGAAGGGGTACCCTTTAAGGGGTACCCCTAATAATACTACTCAAAGGGTGGTCTTCAGTTCGATTTCGGGGCTTCCTGTTTGAGTCATAATGTAGTGGCCTTATAATTAGAATAGGGTTTCGGGGTGTATATATATATACTTACAATAAGGAACCCCCACAATAGTACTGGTAATCATTTAGGCTTCTATATTACTGCGGTCCATGATCGGTGACATGTTTAGGGTCACCAACAGGATTGGACAGAATGACGGCGATCAGCCTGGGTGACTTGAACCAAGCCAGCAGTCATTTCAACATGGCACTATACCCATAGGCCCTAAAGTAGTTCCTTTTTGGGGTTCATATATAGAATCCTATAAGGTCATCCCAAAAAGGAACTACTTTGGGGCCTATGGGTAGAAGCATTTGTAAAGATTCCTTGTGCAGACGTCCGCCTCTCTCTCTAATCAGCACTTAGGGCGCACACCGCAACTTTCCTCACATCATCTTCATCAGCATCACCGTCAGCACCACGCAATGATGATGCTCGTTATCATCGGTAACCTATCGCATACTTAGATACCCGGCTATCAAGGGCTCCGTGTTGCCAGGTCTCGAGGAGGAAGCTCGAACACCCAGAAAACAAAGGGTTTAGGGTTTAGGGTTCAGGGTTCAGGGTTCAGGGTTTAGGGTTTAGGGTTTAGGGATACATCAAACAAACCTGAAGCCCAAGAGCCTAACAACTCGAAAACTCAGACACTAAAACCTAAAGTCTCGAAAACCCAACGACCCGAAAGCATAACATCATTATAACGCCTAATTAATAAGGCCCCGACGGACGGAAGTGCCCGGGGTGGCGGCGGCGCACTGCGTTTCGGGCCGGGCCCTGGAACTTTGCATGTCGCCATGTCCGGCTTTGAATCTTGTTCTGGGGTTTAGGGCTTGGGGTTTAAGGTTTAGGGTTTAGGGTTTGGGGTTTAGGGTTTAGGGCTTGGGGTTTGGGGTTTAGGGTTTAGGGTTTGGGGTTTAGGGTTTAGGGTTTGGGGGCTTTGGGTTCTGGGGGCGGGGGAGTGGGGGTCTTACCAACAGGCCCCATAGTAATGCCTCTTTGTGGCTTATTTTTAGGATCCTATTAGGTAATTTCACACAGGAACTACTATGGGGCCTTTGGGTAGGCTTTATAAGGTTCTAGGGTTGAGAGATGTTGTGGGCTTAGGCGGTTTTTTTCTTTGGGGGTTTTGGTTTGTGCTCGAGCAGCGGGCTTGCGGTTCTCTTTCCTATCCGCGAGGGAGGAAGCGCGACAAACTTCTGCCGAAGAGTAAACTACCCATAGGCCCTAAAGTAGTTCCTTTTTGGGGTTCATATATAGAACCCTATAAGCCTGTAAGGTAACCCCAAAAAGGAACTACTATGGGGCCTATGGGTATATCTGTATGACGCAGAAGAAAAGCAGGTGCTGCAAGCACCCCTCCACCACTAGAAAACCCTTCCCGCGACCTGCCACCGAAGCGCAGGCTAAAGCAAAATCAAGCCAACACGGCATCCTGCTACTATTGTTGCATCCACGTAACCTTACACAAGCCTGAAGAACCCATCAAGCACGACGAGCCCCCCCAATTCCGACGGAAACAATTATATTGCAACTACTACTACTACTACTACTACTACTACTACTACTACTACTACTATTACCCCTTTGCAGCCATACCGTCAGCCACAAGAGCCCAGCCTTCTTTTCCTACGGCCTTGCAACACCTCATGACCACAGAAAACTATCACAGCACTGTATAAATACCCTGTAAACCCAACGAGAACTAAATCCGCGACCGCTACAGCCTGTGTGCAGGTAACTGATGCGTCAAGGAGACCCCCCACAAAGCAATATAGAACCCATCCTAGACCCTTCAACAACCAGTGCAGAACCCTTATACAACCATTTCAAACACTTGCTGCAGTAATACAGGGGCCGAAGTGGGTTTGGGGTTACTGTATCTTATACGTTAAGGAACTCGAAGGCAGAGTCAAAACGAAATATCGATTCAAGGCCCTACCTGTAGTCTCCATTGTAGTTCCTTTTTGGTGATACCTTATAACATCCTGAGAATATATATATATATATATATAATTGGTTAAACCAAAAAAAGGAACTACAGTGGAGACTATGGGTGTAGACCCTAAGCCCTAGACCCTAAACCCTAAACCCTCAACCAAAAAAGGAACTACAGTGGAGACTATAGGTACACCCTAAACCCTAAACCCAAAACCCCTAAACCCTAAACCCTAAACCTATAAGAGAAAAGTCGGCTCCTGCTGGCAGCGCTCCCGGCGCGGGGGGCGCCTTCCCGCCCGGTAGGGCCTCGGCTTCATAAAGAGTTCCATAAAAAGGCGGCTATAGTGACCTATAGTCAGGGTTCAGGGTTTAGGGTTTTGGGGTTTTATGAACCCTAAGCTTTACATCCAGCTTTAAGGGATGTTAAATGGGTTACTACGAGGGCTTTCAATTCTGGCTCTCGGACGTTGTTCCTCGGACTTCAAGCGGTTTCATACGCCTTTACTAAACCCTAAACCCTAAACCCTATACCCTAAACCCTATGTAAGGGCCCTTGGGGTTGGGTTTCTCAGATCTTTCGGATTTGAGGATTCATGCCAGCTTGAGCCGCGGGCTCCCGGTTTGAGGTTTAGGGTTTAGGGTTTAGGGTTTAGGGTTTAGGGTTCGGGTGTGGGGATCCCTTCAAAGGGTGGCTTTGGGTTTTCTTTTGTTGGAATCTCTGGGTTAAACGGGCTCTAGTAGGATTCATGCCCGCATTTCGGGCTGCAAGGCTTTTCAAGGGCTTCAGGTGTTAGAAGATTGCGCCTTTGAATGAAGTCTTCAGCATCCTGCAGACCCTACCCATAGGCCCCAAAGTAGTTCCTTTTTGGGGTGACCTTATAGGATTCTATATATGAACCCCAAAAAGGAACTACTTTAGGGCCTATGGGTAATGGGTCTAGGGCTATCTTTCTGCCGGGTTCAGGGTTTAGCATGAGGTTCTGAGGCCCAGGTACTACGACCCCCATAGGTCTGATCGTAAGGCTGAGGGTCGAGCACCCTCGGAGCACTTCAATAGCGAGACACCTTCAGCCCAAACCGCATTGACCCTGAACGGTAGCCCTATGTAGGGGCCTTCATAAATGGAGCCCGGTATACTATAAGTATAGTATACCCCCCCTAAACCCTAAACCCTAAACCCTAAACCCTAAACCGGTAATTATTTAGGCACCGATATTAGATTCCGAAGCCTCAAGTCACGAAAGAAGCCACGCGCTGGCTGACGGTCCAAGTGGGGGTTTAGGCTTTTTACAGCTTTTTTTACAGAGATTGTCAAGGCCTCCCTAAGCCCTTAATTTCTACTCCCTAAACCCTAAACCTAAAGCCTAAACCTGAACCTGAACCCTAAACCCCAAATTAAGGTCAAGATCAGGATCGCGCGCTGTGACTGCAAGTGTTTCATGTTCAAGCCGTGCAGGAACCAGGAAATGAAACGTAATCACACGAGCCATGTCTCATATGTATAAATACGTATATGTATAGATATATAGTTGTATATTTTTAGTTTTATGTGTTATAACGCATACACGAATGCAACAAGAATAATATGTCCTATAGCTGTCTCAATTATTGCACCTGCGAAAGAGCTAGCCTGAGCCTCTGCACCTTGATCCTCAGCCCCCTTAAAGTTTGGCCCCGATGGTACCTTGATAGCTAGACTACGGCTTTAGGCATTTAGGGTTTAGTAGAGTACCTTTCGAAAAATCTTCACAGGGCCGCCACGGGAGAGTTTTCACAATCCATCAGATTCCATCCCTCTGCAGCGAAGGTTCGGAGGGGGCTGCTGGCACGGACGGCTTGGGCAACGCGCCCTGACTTGGATGATGATGCAGAGGAAGAGTATGAGTATGCTTATGTCTAAAGTTACGGTATTTTTACGGTTGCAAGTATCTGTATTTATGTGTGTATATATATAT
>CAJNDV010001471.1:473-11772 GCA_905221635.1 Symbiodinium sp. CCMP2456
GTTTAGGGTTTAGGGTTTTGACCAGACGACATTGCAAAGAGCGTCGCTACATCCCTGAACCCAACATCTCAGCGCATCCAAAGCCAGCAAACTTATATAGCATAGAAGCCTAAATAACTACCACTACTATTTTGGGGTTTCCTTATTAACCATGGCACAAAGGAGCTGGCACAAAGGAGCCCAAAACCCTGATCTAATTATTACGGCCCCTACATTATAAGAACTCGGACATGAACTTTTTTTTCTATAAGAACTCGGACATGAACCTTTCGCTTTCACCTTGAGGCAAGTCTGCGAAAAGCACGGCCGCGAGCTCTGAGGAATGAGTCGGAGCTGCAGCAAGGGCTCGATCTTCTGCTTCGCCCGCCATGCACAGGGCCATGTTATGGCTCACATTCTAAACCCTAAACCCTAAACCCTAAACCCTAAACCCGACATGTAGGCAGGATGAAGGTAGAGCTCTGGTATATAATCTGTATCGCATGGTTGAATATGCAGAAGGCTCATCGTACTCTTGCAGACTTGTAGTGAGTCGCTGGGGTCGACATCCAAGCATCACTGGCACAACATGAATGAAAGTGGCATCCCTGCTGGCGAGAGACAACCTCTCACCATGGGACTGGGACAGTCGCCAGCTCTCAAGGTTTAGGGTTTAGGGTTTAGGGTTTAGGGTTTAGGGTTTAGGGCTTAGGGTTTAGGGTTTATGGTTTAGGGCAGGAGGAGGACCTAGGCGCGGAAGATGCAGCGGAGCCGAAATCTCGGCTTAGAGGCTGCCGATTTGGCCGAGCTTTCAAAAAGATCTGGCCATCACACCGAGCTCTAACTCTCAGCTACATGAACTCTGCCCGAAACCCTAGGACCCTAACCCCCTAAACCCAAAACCCTAAACCCCTGAGCGCTCTTCTCATCCTCGCATGTCGTCGTTGGCCAGTTGGCAGAAGCGATTATCCAAAGGCCCGAATCTCAAACTTAAGCCTAAACCCTGGACCCTACATACACGTAAACACCGATATACATGGCAGTATATACGTTATACGTGCATGTGTGTATATATATATATATACATATATATATATATGTGTGATATATGCATACACATGGATGCATATATCCAGACATGTATGTATACATATATGTACACATATATGTATACATATGTATACATATATATATATATAGCACATGTACATGCAGACCCTGAGTAGTAGGGTCCTTAGTGAGGACCGCGCAAAGGTTTCGAGAAGTCCTTGTCCAAAAAAAATCTTGAAATGGCTGTTTGGGTTTATGGTTTAGGCTTGAGGGTTTAGGTTTGGGCTCCAGGAATTACCCTCTTTGGCTTTACGGTTTCGCTCTACGAGGACGTTGCAGACAGGTCAGGCCAGGACGCTCCAATACGTTTGTTGGAGTTTGGATGCCACAGTCGCCAACCCTGAACCCGAAAACCCCAAAGCTCAAAAGCCCTGAAGCCCGAAAGCCCCTAAACCCCTGTTCAGGTCCCATAAACCCCTTGAATATGAGTATAGTATAAAGTTACCCCGAAACCCTTATTCTCATTCTTAAGGCCCTCATGGTAACCCTCAAACCCCCAAAAGCGCTAAAGCTCATGGTAACCCTTAAACCATTAAAAGCGCTAAAGCTCATGGTAGCCCTTAAAGCCCTTAAAAGCGCCCAAGCAGACTTCTTTTGCTCGGAGCCTCTTTGAAAAGCGTAGTTGGCTTCGCGTGGCTTTTCGCGTGCTTAGCATGCCGGCTGCTGTGGTGCCTTGGCAAAATGAAGGCTTCATAGGGCTCTACTTAAAGGGTCATGGAACATGTAAGTAGGGTTATAACTAAGGTAACTATACTTATAACCCCAATTAAGGGACTTATAACCTTACTTACTAAGTCCCATGATCCTGCAAGTAGGGTTCTAGGGTTCTAGGGTTTACGGGGTTTGGGTTCTAGGGTTCCGTTCAGGGGGTTTGGGTTCTAGGGTTCTAGGGTTTAGGGGGTTTGGGTGCTAGGGTTCCAGGGTTTAAGGGGTTTGGGTTCTAGGGTTCTCGGGTTTAGGGGGTTTGGGTTCTAGGGTTCCAGGGTTTGGGGGGTTTGGGTTCAGGGTTTAGGGTTTAGGGTTCTAGGGCTTTGGGTTTAGGGTTTAGGGTTCTAGGGTTTAGGTTTTAGTAGCCAGCTGGTATAAGAGCCCGAATTCTTAGCAATACTACTCCTTCAGAGTCCATCAGAAGAAGAAGAATACTATTCCTTAGGGTTCCTTATTATAGTTACACTCTTCTAAACCCAGACAAGCAGGTAAGATGTCATTGTGAAGTCCTGCAAGAACAGGGCCTGCTTCGGTCGCTTCAGCGGACATTCTAGTTGTTAAAGCCCCTGTACTTGGGACCTAAAAACGTTAGAATAGGATTGTGGGGTTTAGGGTTTAGGGTTTATAATAGCGTTTCATTAAGGAATCTTAGGCAACGCTATTGGTAGGTATTCATGTGATGTAGCTGGCAGTGATCCCGGGGCACAAGGGCACGAGGGTGACCGTGAACCCCAGACCCCGAAGTCCTATAAACCCTAAACCATCAACCCTAAATCCTAGACCCTACGCCCCAACACCCAAACCCTACACCCCAAACCCTGAACCCCAAACCCTGTATCCCAGACCCCAAGACCTAGACCCTACATCCCAAAATGTACACCCCGGTCGCGGGTGTGCCAAGATGCCTCCAACCTAGGAATACGACGAGAGGGAGGATGCGATCAAGAAGTCGCACTCTGAGGGTTTAGGGTTCAGGATGCGTTGCGCCAGTCTTGCAGTGAATCTTCAGCTGGAGGTGAGTTCAACACGCTTCGACTCGCAATCGGCTTTCAGGAAGTCTCGTGCTTCGCGTAGCTCCATGCAGCTAGATTTGATGTCCAGACCCAGTTGCAGCCACTGCTCTGTATTCATGTATGGCTAGTAGTGATTTCAGAAGTAGTGGAATCCTAAGACCTATGCATTGCTACTGGACCTAGGACCTAGTTTCAGATCGCGCATTTCACTGGTATGTTTTTTCAATCTACCTGCGCCAAGGGGCTATCCAGATCCGACCGAGGTAAAGCAAGTCCGGGACCCTGAGATGTCGAACATGACATCGCTCAGAGTTGCAGGGTGTGAGGTGGGGGATCTGAGTTTGGACGCCCAGGAGCATAAAGTTGGAATGCAGATCTGAGGATTACGGACTCTCTATATATATATATATGTTTACACATGTACATATATATATATATATAACACAAATCTAAATAAATATAAAAAGAAATAAAGATAAGTGTATATATATATATATATATCAAGAGGGGATCATCGACCGTAACAGTAGACACTTCAGGTTCCTTGACTTCTTAAGTGTGTTGCTTTTCCAGGGGTCTCTGACAAAACCTCGAAGCTTAGGGTTTTAAGGGGTCTAGGGTTTAGCTAAATTGGGGAACCGTAGGCCCGTGAATTTCAACCCTTTAGGGTTTAGGGTTCAGTGTTTAGGGTTTGGGGTATAGGGTTTAGGGTTTAGGGTACCCTAAACCCTAAACCCTAAACCCTAAACACTGAACCCTAAACCCGTATAGGGTTGAGGGTTGAGGGTTTAGGGTTTGGAGATTTTGTGCCTTTACTGTGGGCTGGGCTGCAGACTTCCGGCTTTCCCACCGACTTTGGGAGATGTGGAGACGGAGTGAGAGTAGGGTTTAGGGTTTAGGGTTTAGGGTTTAGGGTTTAGGGTTTAGGGTTTAGGGTTTAGGGTTTAGGGTTTAGGGTTTAGGGTTTAGGGTTTAGGGTTTAGGGGTCTGGGCTTCGGATAGCTGAGTCTGAAGCTGCAGCGAGATCTTTTGTTGCAATCAGGGAGCAGGATTGAGAGGGACCCTTTTCAAACTTCAGTGCGAGGAAGTGGGTTTTGGACTGTGTGGGTGTGTTCCTTTCACTCCAAAACATGCCGATCGTCCGATGTCGTTGGTGAAGTTCCGAAGCACCCGAATACCGAAGTCCTAAAATCTCTAAGCCTCTAAGCGCGCAACACCTGAAGCCCCAGACCGTAAAGTATAAGCCCAAACACCGAAAGCCGAAAGCCTAAATAAAATCATGCGATGCCCTGAGCTGAGGAGGAAGAAGTCGAGGCGGCAGAAGGCGGTACCGCAGCCAAGAAGAAAAAGAAGAATAAGAAGAAGAAGGCACAACAGCTGAAGCTTACCGTGATTGGTACCGTTACTACCAATGAAGGTTACTTACTGCATACGGTGAGGGTACCATAAGGGCTACGTACTACAAAAGGTTACATACGTGGCAGCCTGAGGGCCTTCCAGCGAGATAGTATAAGAGTTACTGTCAGGGTTGCTATGAGGGCTACGATTGTTATTGCTGATGCGAATATTGCTGCGATTACCATTACCATTACCGGTACCATTACCATTGCCGTTATGATGACCATCACCATTACCAAAGCTCTTACGCTATTAAATGCTATTACTGCTATCACTATCGTAAGGCTATAGTCAGGGCTGCGGTGCTGGTGGTGGTGGAGCCGCTTTGTCTGGTGCTGGTCGCAGTTGTTGCTATTGTTGTTGTGATGGTGACGGGTTTCTGTTCTGGCGTGTCCGGTACTTCTTCTTCTTCTTCTTTGTACTACCTCTGGTGTTCAATGCCGTCATGTGATGCAATATAGGGGCCGTCATAGTGCGCACGAGAATATGCCCGAAATCTCTGTTGACAATCATTAGTGCCGCGGTATTCTGCCATAGCAAAGCCTTTTGGAACCTTTCTAGAACCCATTGCCTTGTAGTAACCCATATAGTAACCCTTATAGAACCCTTTATAGGATACCCGACAGGAACCCTATTCCGATTCTCAAGGCCTGTATATTAGGCTTGTTGGATGGCTTGGTGAGACGGGAACCCTAAACCCTAAACCCGAAACCCTTAAGCCTAAACCCTAAACCCGAAACCCTAAACCCTAAACCCGAAACCCTAAACCCTAAACCCTAATCCGAAACCCTAAACCGTGAACCCTGAACCCTAAACCCGAAAGCCAGGACCCCGCAGCGGGGGATGGAGCGCAGGATGAAGATGTCGGGACCCTGCGAGTCGGGTTTAGGGTTCAAGGCTTAGCTGCTTCAAGGTGTGCGGTTTGAGGGTTTAGGGTTTAGGGTTTAGGGTTTAGGGTTTATGGGTTAGAGTTGAATATAGGGGTCTAAATAATTAGCGATACTACTTTGGGGGTTCCTTATTATCATTATAGTATAATGGCCTCGGAACCCTATTCTAGTTATTAAGGCCCCTACATTAGGGCTTAAAGGGTGTAGGGTGTGGGGTTTACGGATCAGGCCGTAGGGTGTTGGGGTGTAGGGCAAAAGTGTTTAGGGACTGAGGTGCAGTGCAGGAAACCCCTCGAAATCTCTGAACCCCAAGCCAGAAAATCCAAATCCTAAAGCTCCAATCCTTAAATCGGTTTAGGTTTTTGGGATACAGGCTTTGAGGTTTTGGGTTTAAGTTTTAGGGTTCACCTACTCCCAAAGCAGCGTCACAGCACCCGAGGTCCCGGCAAGTACAGAAGCTGGAGCTCCTGATTCACCCAATGCTGCGCAAGAAAGCGATGAGGCAGGGGGTTTAGGCTTAATCTGGGTTCGGCGGCATAGGGTTTAAGGTTTAGGCCGGCGCGGATGATTTCTTAACAGATTGGGCCTCCTTGTGGAGATTCTGTTCCGGCGGTGCTCAGAACGAATGGCGAGTTGGCCCAAATGCTGAATGATTGGGACAAGCTTGTGCTATAAAAGCTGTGCCTGCTCGTTCAATGCACCGAGTTGCCCCTACTCACTATACTATCATAGCCCTTGTTATGAAATCCTGAACTCTCTCTGAACGTTGAGTTTGAGGCGCCAAACACCCTGAAAGAGCCGTGGCATCAGAAACTGGGGGTGCCTTACGGACAGCCTCTCTGCAGCAATCCGTAAACCCTTGTGACACCCTACTCGTACTTCTGAAGCCCTCATAGGATCCTTGTGTCGACCCCGTAGTAGGAACTTTTACGGAACCCTTGAGGCCCTTGAAGAACTGCACACAGCCAGCTGTGGCCCGAAGAATTGCTGAGGAGGACAAGGCGGATGCAGCAGACGGCGCAGGAGATAAGAAGAAGAAAAAGAAGAAGAAGAAGGTCGGCCCACTTTAGGCTTCAGGGTTTCGGGTTTAGGGTATAGGGTTCAGGGTTTGGGCGGGGGGTAAAGGGGAGGGGCTTCTTGAGGTCTTGCGGTTTAGAGCTCAGGATGTGGGGTTTGGTGGTTTACTAAGGATCATGGAACTTAGTAAGTCGGGTTATAACTAGGGTAACTGTACTTATAGCCCCATTAAGGGACTTACAACCTCACTTACTAAGTCCCATGATCCTCGAAGTAGGCCTTCGGGGTGTTAAGGGGCCCTTCCGATTTTATGGGGGAGCCCTGGGCTTCGTCGAACGAGGCGTAGAATCCTTGAAGAGGCTACTGAACATTGCAGGTGCCCAGTATCCCACCAAAACCAATATGGGGGCCTGAATAATTAGATTAGGGTTTTGGGGCCCGCGGTACTAAAATCATAATAAGGAACCCCTCCCCCCAAAAATAGCATAGGTAATGATTTAGGCCCCGATATTGTGGCGATAACAGTATGGTTCACAACTCATAGCTCCGGTATTTCTGTTGCTATCGCCGTTGAGGCGTGCCTCTGTTTGCTTTCGTTAGTCCTGTCCGCATCGATACGCATATTTATTCCGGTTGTGAGTAGGAGCGGGATCAGGATCAGTACAATTCTAGATTACTCTGAATTGCTGTCAGCTTTAATAATGTGTCTACTATGATTCCTGTGGTTTCCTGCCCTTGCCGTTGTCGCTGTGCTCTTGCAAGTCAAGGTAGTCGCGACGGACGTTGGGACTAAGCCCACAGTTCGGAAAATGGGAGTTTACGAAAACAAGGGGTACCTTATGTTGGGGTCCTTATAATAAGGATCCTACGTTTTAGGGTATTACATGGGGACCCTTTTCGAAAACCCCAAATGAGCCTCCATCGGTGTCTGGCTGAAGCGGTGTGGATCGTAGCCAAAACCTGGCAATACGAATCATAGCACCGAGAACGCCGATCACACCAAGAAAAAGCACGATGACAATATTTAGAAATACAGGAGCACCATCATAGTTTCCGTATTAAGGGTAACATGACTGTTACTTGTTTGTGCCCTTGATGCTGGTAGTAGTACTAGGACCAGAAGCAGCGCTAGGACCAGTACGAGTACTAGTACTAGGAGCAGCAGCAACACTTGTAACTGTGACCACGGATAGAATAGCAACCAACCACGTGAGGAGAAGGAAATTGTCGTGTGGACACGACAAGCGAACGCAACGTGCATCACGACCTGTGTTTATCAAGAGCCATGGCGCCCTTTGCCTACCTGAACAAGGCAGATGCAGATGAGGCCAGCAACGTAGGTTCCATTCATGCCGAGCGCTTGAATGTGTACAGCATGTATTGAGGAGGGCTGTATGTACTTCGCTTCAGGTTGCAACTGGCTACGAGTGTTGTCAGACCTCACTTCAAACAACCCTGATCTTCCAAGTTCTGCATAGAGGTAGAAGAGTGATTCATCATTCGCGGAGTGTTTAGCGCAACTGAGTGAAAGAAAAGCTACATGCAGTAGCGAAAGGTTGGCTGTCTTATCTAAGAGTGTTTCTTACTGCGTCCACTTAAAGTAAGTTCCACTCCTGAGATTTTGGCCTCACAGCACCGCCGGACTGCAGGTAGAAACCCAAAAAGCTTGGTACCTTCGTCGCCAGGGTGTGGACGTGTCAGATGACGGCCTCAGTGCTTCCTGCAGTGCGGACGACGCATGGCTGGGGCTTCGGGGTCGTCCTGGCGTGTTGAAAGGCGCCGTTGTCGACTGTTGGGAAGGCCAGCCTCTTAGGAATTTCCGGCGAGTCTGCTGGTGTCGACTGCTGAGGTGCCTACCAGTACGAAGTGGAGTTGAAGAACGACTGCTTGCTTCGTTTGGGGTGGGCAGCAGCCGCAGGGCGGCGAGCCCTGGGTACCGATGAGCGGTCCTTCGGTTTCGGGGGCACCGGGATGAAATCTAATGCCGGCCGCTTTGAGCCTCTTGCCTCACTCGGGGGGAGGTTCTGGAGGTGTGTGTGTGTGTGTTTGTTTGTCTCTGTGTGTGTATTTCTAGATTGGGTTAGATAGATCGATAGGTAGATAGATAGATAGTTAGATACATAGAGATAGATAGACAAATAAATAGATAGATAGATCATGGTACACTGGTAGTTCGATATATAGATCGGTAGATCGGATTGCACCGTGTCGCAATGGCAAGGAAGTACGGCGAGATGTTTGAAGGAATGCCAGGGGCTGTGATCACCTGCCTCCTGGACAGACGAGAGCCTCGACGTCACACGATCAGTGGCTTTGCTTGCGACTACTTAGAGGATCATGGGACTTAGTAAGTAGGGCAAGTAGGGTCATAATTAGGATAACTATACTCATAACCCCAATTAAGCCATGATCCTTTAAGTATAGCTGGAGGGCTGATGTTTTGCAGATATTGTTTGACTTGTCACGGCAACTCTGGCCAGAGTTCGCGCAATCGACTGAGGCTACTGCCTCAACGGCAAGAACCTCGGCGTCGCCTTTCGACTGCCTGCTTGGCTGGGAGAAGTGCCTCTGTACCCGGCCGTGTGCGGGCGCGAGGACTGGCAGGCGACCTGCCGGTTTCGCGACCTGCGCTTCCCGCACGGGGGATATCGAGACCTGGACGAGGCTTGCAGCCAGCACGTGGTGACCGACGACAACTCTGTCGACGCGGCCAGCGCCGCTGCTGCGGTCTTTGCAGCGGCCCCGTTCGTGGAAGAGAGGGAGCTGCGCCAGCTGGATGTGCCGAATGAGAACCTCATTGAACTGCGAAGCGAGGCAGAGGTGCCGATTAATGGCCAGGAGCTGAAGTCGTGGCTCGTGCAGGCAAGGGGGGGTGTCGTTGTCTGGCTTTGCTGTCGATACTTGAGGTTGCATAACTTGGGCGGGTTTGTGTAGATTAGTCTAGGATGCCCTTTGTGTGTTTAGCCTGTAATACGATAAGAAGTAAGAAACGACAAGGTTTGAATGTCGGTTCCATGGGTACTATACTAGTCTTATTCTGATTAGTTCTACGAGTACTACACCCTAAACCCTAAACCCTAAACCCTAAACCCTGAACTACTATGGAAACATGTGACAGCAGGAATATGGCATCAGCAGCGCAGACTTCCATGCGGAATCTGGGTTCTTGTTAAGGAGCTGGTTTTTAAGCTGCCCAAACAAGGGCATGTATAGAATCTGTGGTAAATAACATAGTCGTCTTAGTTTTGGTAACTTAAATTCAAAGTACTATTATTGTTATTATTGTTATACTTATTATTATTATTACTGTCACTATTATGGTAACTTAAGTTAAGTTCATTAACAAGAACCCAGGAATATTCGGACGACCAGTGCATGGCCGTCCTGGCCTTCCCGAGCCATCGGGTCTCCCGCAGCATGGCGAATGCACCGCCGCCGAAGATGCTGGTCCGGCTGAAGCAGCTCGGTTTAGGGTTTAGGGTTTAGGGTTTAGGATTTAGGGAGCTGGCCACAGCAAAGTAGCATGGAAGCCCAAATAATTACGAACAGTGTTCCTCGGGTCAGGGCTCTGTATTAAAATTATACCCTAAAGGAGCTCAAAACTCTATTCGAATTTTTGAGGCCCCTACCTTGGAGTCATAACCTTCTACCCTAAACCCTCAAAGCCTAACTATAGTAACTATTAACACTAGAAGGGGTTCTGTTACTGATCCGGCCCCCTACGGGACCTTCATCACCGGATTTCTGCTAATGTAGGGGCCTCAATTGCAGCCTCAATCATTGGACTAGGGTTTGGGGGTATGTTATAGTGTAGTTATACCAAGGAACCCCCAGTATAGGTAAGTATTCAGGCCGCTAGGTTAGATCAGTTTTTCTTTGAACGGTCCCTGGTGTCATAAGCCCCTATTGGTACCTCAACGGGGAACACCTCTTTGATACAGCCATGCGCATGCCTTCTACCAGGCATGAAATGGCCTACACATATAATATAAAGACCGGAACGCTAACCGCCTAAATCCTGTAAATCCTCATAGCCCTAAACCCTAAACTTTAGACCCTAAGCCCTCAACCCTAGATACTAAGCCATGAGCCGTAGAAGCGTAAGCATTTCAACTCCCCGGGGCTCAAACCCCAAGCTTCAACAGAAACCCTAGGAGAGGCGAAGTTAAAAGAATTCTGGGCCTCCAGTCCCTAAACCCAAAATCTTAGAACCTTAGACCCTAAACCCTAAACCCCAAACCCTCAGAATCTTGGGTTTAGGGTGTGGGATTTTGGGTTCGGGATCTCTTAATAAGGTCCCTCTGAAGAGAGCCAGAAGCAGGCTTAAGAAGGGTCACCTTTAAGGGGTCTCCCTTATACTACCTGGGAGGATTGAACCCCAAGATCCTAAACCCTAAACCTTAATCCTTGAATCCTTAATTCGATACACCCCAAACCCTGAACCCCATAGGGGCTCCTTTAAGGGATCCGTTCAAGGAAACCTATATGAGCCAAGGTCTGACTTCAGCGAGGAGGCGGAGGCCATTCTGGCCCTGCATCGCCCAAACAAGGGCGCGACCACGGACGCCGTCGCGCGGCGCCTGATCGCAGGCCTTGGAGTCTTGAAGGGCGAAACCATCGAACAACCATCTGCACTGTAGTATTTCAATAGCAACAAAAGCAATAGAATCATAACAATAATATTCATAATCATAGTGGCAGTATTAGCAATGGTGATGACACTCATTTCGAACAGCAAGAATGACACTCGAGTAGTCTTGTACGGATTTTGAACTTCTTGCAGGTCCCCATGCGCTCGTTTAGGCGCGAAGCTGTTCGATAAGGTACTCACGGAGTTTTGAGATAAACACATCAGCACAAAACCTAAGACTTTAAACCCTAAACCCTAAACCCTAAACCCCTAAACCCTAAACCCCTAAACCCGAAGACCCTGAGAGCTGAATGCTTACAGTTTCACCCTAGAGCAAAACAGCACCCTACTCCCTGGAACCCTGAAGGCCTCAAGGCCTAAAGCCGCAAAGGCCCCAAAATTTCAATCCCAGATAATGTAGGGGTTTAGGGTTTAGGGTTTAGGGTTTAGGGTTCCTTAGTATAATTATAGTATAATGGACCCTAAACCCCTATTCTAATTATGAAGGCCCCCACATTATCCCTCCACCCCCCCCCTCCCCCCCAACAAAAAAG
>CAJNDV010001472.1:0-10797 GCA_905221635.1 Symbiodinium sp. CCMP2456
TATAGAAATTCATATGATGAACTCTCCATATTTATATTTGAAATAAAGATCTAGAAATTCCTAAAATAAATATTCATATTATTAACTATTAGAATAAAAGCCGAAATTCTAAGATAAAAAAATTAA
The DNA here is from genome assembly GCA_905221635.1 of Symbiodinium sp. CCMP2456. NCBI lineage: Eukaryota > Dinophyceae > Suessiales > Symbiodiniaceae > Symbiodinium > Symbiodinium sp. CCMP2456. The sequence goes on from CAJNDV010001472.1 coordinate 127, forward strand.
TTTATAAAATAGAAATGCTGAAATAGATATTGATGATAAAGATTCTTAGTATATATTTAATTCTTTAAATCTAGAAATATAGAAAAATGTCCATAGAATAAACTCCTAATAATTATAATATATAAAGCAAAAATGTAGAAATTCCAGGAAGGATAATCATATCCCTTTTATTTATAATATAAAGATTCTAACGAGAGATGACGTTCGTGTTACATGCTCCCCATAGTCACGAGAGATAAGGGCATGGGTCAATACCTCGTGTTGTCGTGGGGCCGTATTGTCGCGGGGCCCCACCCCCTCTCTATTTTAAACCCTTGTCGTGCCGGCTTTATTTCAAACCCTTGTCGCGCGGCAATGCCACATGATGGACCTTATCGCGCCAGTATTATCATAAAAAATATTTTTTATTATAGACTTGATCGCGCAAGGGGCGGCCCAGCCCTGTTATAAACCAGAAGGTTTTGACCCGCTCCCATAAAGATATAGAAATTCTAGGAAAGATATTCGTATTATAAATTCGTAGTGTGAATAATACCTATCGTATAAAAATAAAGAAATCTTACAAAATATTCATATTTGAATTTCCTAATGAATATATTTTATAAAATGAAAATTCAGATATTCCAGAATCGATATTTGAATAATAAATTCCTAATATATTCAATATTTTCTTTATCTTGAATATTTTTAATAATTAAGAATTTATAATGCGAACGTCCATCCTAGAATTTCTATATTTTTAAATTCTAGATCTTAAATATATTAAGAAATTATATAATTTGCACATCTTCTTAGAATTTTTATATTTTTAATATAGCGATCATCAAGAAGCTATAATATGAATATCCAGCTTAGAATTTTTTTATCTTTAAATTCTAAATATCATATATATTAAGAATTTATAACGCGATCATCTTTCTTAGAGTTTCTAAATCTTTATCTTATATATTATCAGCACTAAAAAATTTATAATATGAACGTCCAATCTAAAATTTCTATATCTTATATTAATAAATATTATGCATATTAAGAATTTATAGTATTAATATCCATCCTAGAATTTCCATATCTTGGTATTCTAGAAAATTAAGACTTTCAATATAATTATCTATCCTGGAATTTCTATATCTTTATCTTATAAGTATTATGCAAATATAGCGCGAATATCCGACTTAGGATTTCTAAGTCTTTACATTATAGGTTTACGTATTATAGATATTGTACACATTAAGAATTTCAAATACGATTATTTATCCTAAGATTTCTATATTTTTACCTTATATGTTGTGTCCATTAGGAATTCATAATATAAATGTCCATCTTAGAATTTCTGTATCTTGGTGTTATAGGTGCTATGTGCGTGGGTGAGAGAGGCACGGTAAATGTATGCACGAACCCTCGACCAAATTACCAAAGGAGCCTCGCGACATTTTCATGCATAGCCAAGCATTTGTTAGAAGCGTGCCAAGTTCACAAATCGCGCTGGCCCATTATATGGATATCGACAGGCTTCGGGAAAGCTTCAGTGTCTTAGGGTACACATTTACAACGCAATTAACTTCAAGATGATCGCAAGATATCGGTCAGACAAGGCAGGCCAGAATGCACTGGCCAGCCTTTCTACCATCTTCCGGGCTCAGATTTGTGGAGGCGGGCAAGAAGAGGCTCTCCGCCCTGGCCACGCACTCCATGACATAGCGTGCCTCCGGCGCGTCGCTGTCCTGGCATTTCTCACCGCCTCAAACGCGGCTCATGCATGCTTTCATGTGCCTTACCGTGCTCCGGCCTGAAACCGGCTGCGGAAGCGTCGCAGCACATCCTCGTTGAGGTTCATGTTGCGCAGAACATCCAAACCGCTTCGACCAGCTCTACCAGCGGCCACCACCGCTTTGTCCCCTCCTTCGTTGTTTGCCTGAACCGCACGGTGAGCGTGGCCTTGACAGCCCGCTCGGCGTAGATCACAAGAATGCGTCTCCAGATTTCAGTGCACCGCGCTTTATGCCGGTGAGCGTGGCAAACTGCCCGACTCGGCGGCACTAGACTTGCTCGAATCTCTGCCGGGCCTTACGTCCTTTGCGCAAGCTTTTCAGGTAGGGGAGCTTCGGCACTTCACGCGCCTATGAAAAGCGACGGACCATGCTACAGCCAGGTACTCGCATGCCCCCCCCCCACATCCCCCTTTTCAAATGTTGAGGTTTCCCCGACAGTTGGAGTTTGCTGAAATCCACAATCTCGTTTGTCTTGCGTGGGAATCCGTGGGAAGGAATCTCCCAAGTCGGCTTCGCGAAGGTAAACGATGGTAGCTGGGTCGACTGTGCTGCATGACAGAGAAACCTTCCGACATTTCTAACCCAAACCGGCTCCTCTGCATGATGGATCTACGCCTATGCCTTCTTCGGCTTGATGGCATTCCAGTGCTTTGGCCGCTTCAATTCTCCTCACCCTACAACCGCTCGGGCGTTGGGATCCAACAGGTAATCGCTAATCCTTCTAAACCATCCTCACCGATAGCCTAATGGCTCGAACCTGGCCTGCTTGCGAACAAAGCGGTTGAACGTGTCACCTTTGTGCTCCGGACGGTCGGCCGGCTCTGGCTTTGGCTCTTGTGTAGGATGCACAACTTCAGATCCGTTCTCTAAGCAAGAAAGCAGAACTTGGGAGGGGTTGGGGTGGCTTGGGGCTTCAGCTACCATGTTCTGGACACGTGGCCACTGTTCCAATCCTTGACGGACGGGCCCCCAAACCGGTGAGTACCTCACGCGCTGCCGACGCAATGCATCCGCCTTCACTATGCTTGGCCGCGCTTGGCTTGGTCTCTGGGGTCGCTGAGGAAAGACTTATGGCCTCGGGCCCGCATGTGACAAGTCTACAAGGAAGCAATCAATATGCCCATGACGGAGTTGCCTGAATGAAATGGTCTACATCTGACCTGGGGCACCGGTGTAGGTTGTGGTGTCGTAGAAGAAGCGCTCGGGACCACGCAGCATGGGAGGAGCCATGCAAGCTGGGCAGGTTTCACCCACTTCAGATGACTTTCCACTTTCCGATGCTATTTCAGCAGTCAAGAGCCAAGAGCCGCGAAACACAAATAAACGTCTTTGCTTGGCGCGTCTTTGTTTCGATTTGAAAAGAGGATTGCACGGAGTATGGAATGCCCATAGGACCATTCAGTCCGGGGTTGTCGGAGGATCCTAAACCCCATAGAGGCCTTCTTACACTTGTGCTCTGGATGAGTCCCGGCGCAGGTCATTTCTATTCAACTTCTAAAGTTGGCCCAAAAATAAAAATTAGAATAATAATAAGAATAATATATATATATATAATCTTTTAGCCTGATTTTCCTGGAAATAATGATCTTAACCACTATTTGCGGGATTAAGATGATGTGAAACCTATAGTACTGTAGTTCTTTTAGAATAGATCATATTGAATCTACAATCGCTGTTTCAACGAGTCCGATCCCTCTTGATGATTCGTTTTCTTGTGGCATTGGATCACATTAGCTCGGATTGTCCATTTCGGTCACTACTATGTCGCAGCAAACCTTCGGTTGCCGCGGCTGGCTGCTGTCACGCCAGCTCATGCGGATCTTCCACAAGCCGGCGTACACATCTATGCATGTTGTACATGTCACCCTTCGTGGCCAGGCAAAAGCTGCTGCCTTTGACCGCCTCTTCATCACGATCCCAATTCAAGCAGAGGCATGGTCTGAACTCGCTAGCGGGTGTCTTACGGATGTTTTGCTCGGGGGAATTCTCAGTCCGTCATGGAAGAGCCGCTGAGAACTTTGCTTGCAGGCCAGAACGACAAGCAACAGCACCTATCAACTGCACATAGCTCAGCTGGAAGACTACCACTGCCTAGAGTTCGTGCACTACACGACTTTGCAAAGAGCCGTCCCTGCTAGCAGCATGGCTGCAACGCGACTGCCACCCTGCAGAGCTGCAACACCATTGCCCGGTACAACACCAAGTGAGACGCATTGGCAACTACTGAGAGCAGGTGAAACATAGCATCTGTGAGCTGCTCCCCACACGCATGCTGCAGGCGTCCGGCTCCAGACTTGCATTGAAATAGACAAACAACAACTGAACAGGATGTCGTGCTGGCCTTGAAGGCCCTCTAGCTGCCCTATGTCTGCTCGGACCACTCCCAGAACAATCTCGGCCTGTTCTGCGCCTGAAACCCCACATATACTCTTCCTAGCCTTGAGGAATGTGGGATGGGCTATCCCCAAGTGGAGAGACTCCATTGCTCACTTGCTGATAGCACTTTTCGTTTATGCTCCATGTCAGGATTTGTCCGAGGCAGACATGTGCTGGTTTCAGTGTTTTAGCTCAGGGCCAAGGCGGCTAAGGACAAACGGTTACCCTGTTCCAGCTACGCTCGCGGCGGGAGCAGTCACAGCGCCTCGTATGCAGGCCTACACACCCAAAAGCTGGTTGCTGCTGCCCATCCTCATCGTCGCCGACAGGTTAGACAGAGATGCTAGGATCTGGGCCTGACAACAAGGAAAGACACAGCCGCGATCTGCGCCTTTCCCTCCCCAAGCAAAATCTGGTTGCCTGCTTCACCATCCTTGCCTTCTGGAGCGCATAGACCTTCTCATGCTCTGCCACTACTTCACGCTACTTCGAGGGCCGAAGGACAGCATGGAAGGTGTGTGGAGCGTGCTACACCATGCCGCAGGGATCCCAAAGCTTCGGGCAAAGCGCTAGGATATACAAATCTGCGTGGCTTCCTTACGATGCAGAACTTCGACAGTGGGGCGACAATGCCTCGGGCTGAAGTAAAAAGCCGAAGCAACGAAGCTTGCCCTGGGCCCTTGCCCCCTGTATATGGAATTATGACTGCTGGCGATCCTTTCTTGGACTCGAAATTGGAGCAATGCAAGAACCATGGCTCCTCACTTGCAGAGGCTTGCATGCGGGCATGGATCTCCCGGCCTCTGCCCGGCGGACGCGGATTGTCAGGTCGTGCGCATTTTTCAGCTCATCCTTCATGAGGTGTGCATCGCCCTCCACGGAATTTACCTTGGAAGTTTGCTGGGCTCAGAACCCCGTCCATAAAGGCTGGCTGCAGTGCACCTTTTGCTGAGACACCGGCCCGAATGATACGCATCCCCAAGGTGACCACGCAGTGAAACCTTTGCTTAGCGACCTCGGTGAACTACGCCTTGACCATCACTGACGCCTGCTGCAGACTCTCCAGCAACGAGCTAGCGAGTCAACACCAGCATAGCCAACCTGAGCTGGGGCAATGGCCATCTGCTCGTTGCGATCGGGCACATGGCCTTCGGCACTCACCTGGAAAGCCGTATTTACAAGTGTGCCATGCGACCTGCTATGCCAAGTGCATCGGTGAACTGCACACTAGCTTCACAGCTCATGCAATGGAATTGACGTTCAAAAATGTGCAACTGAGTGAGAATCCTCGGTGATCTTGAGGTCACGGACCTTCTCATTGCTTGGCTTCTCGAACCTCGGCATCATTCGCAAAACGATGGAGACCATGCAAGTTTGCTGGTGTCCTACCACATGACATTCGTAAAAAAAGCGGCCCGCAGCTACGGGATCCTGGTGAACATCAGGACGTCTGAAAGCCCGACCACTACTATGCCGTGTGCATTGCTATGCTTTGTGTTGCTGGAGTTTTGCGGACTGATGTCGGCGAGACCAAAGCAGGAGCAGGAGTACTGCGCAGCGGCTGCAGTCGCTGCTGCTGCTGCAGTCGCAGCAGTAGAGGAGGAGCAGGAGCAGGAGCAGGGGCAGCAGGAGCAGTTGCAGTTGCACCAGAGAAATAATAACAGTGGTAGTCGTCGTCGCAGTTGTAGTGGTGGCAGCATCAGCAGCAGTGGCAAGTGCAGTGGTAGCGGTAGTCGTAGTGGTCGCGGTGTGGTCAGGAAGGTGTATTGAACCAAGCCTTACATTGAAAACCTGTTTTGCCTTGTTGCCGCGAATGCCGCCTTATTCCCTGTCCAAGGCTTGAAGGGTGAACTGCACACCGCCCCGAACACTTTTTCCTGCAAGCAACCTGAGTCTGCCCCTGGGGGCGCAGCTTGAATCCTAGCTTCTTGTTGGTATCTGCTTTCTTGGAAAGAGACACCTCGAACCTCGGTCCAGGATGCAAAGTTGTCTGCGACAGGTCGGGGGCAACATCACCCTAAACCCTTGTGCCACGTTTCCGTCTGGACAAGCCCGTCATCTGCACCTTCTCGCAGTCTGCTGACCTATCTGCCCTCCGAGTCTCGAGCTCCTCTGGGTATCGCATCACCTCGATGCAAACCTTGCTCCTGGCATTGGGACATTACGCAAGCACAAGTTGTCGTAGCCACGGCCTGCCACTGAAGGCAGAGATCGGACGGACAGTCATGCGCAAGGCGTTGATAGCAAACAACATTGACAGTTTGCCGGTGCGAGTCTGACCGCCACCTCCCTGCACCAACGGCTCTGAGAGTCCGACGATCGTAGCTCCTCACGGCAAATCACATGCAGGGAAACGGAACAAGAAAGAGTTCATCCAAACTCCAAAGTCCTGAGCCATGGAATCTACAGTTGTTTGCCCGTTGACTTTGCTGATCCGGTCGCCTCACGAATTCGAGAAGTGCATACCAAAACAGTCAATGAATCAGACGAGTCATCCCAAACCTGGCTGGATGACGGCGTCTGGGTGCGCCTGCAAAAGCTGAATATGTGCCAAGATTCATTTCTGCATTATCAGATGCTCAGGGGTGCCTCGTTCCATGAGAAGAGCAATCCTTCGCCACCAACTTTGCGAATGAAAAGAACCTGAGATCATCGGGGCTTCAAGGGTTATAGGAGGCAGCTCTACGAGTTCCAAATTTCTCCATCGCCTCGGGGCCCGCCACATCTGTTGCATTTTCCGACACGCCCAGTGCCTGGCTAGTCACTGGCACGGAAAAAGCCGGCATCGATTCCGCTGCCTTGAAGTACTCCTTCTTCCCGCTGCAGTGGGAAAAGCCGAACCTGTCTGTCTCGGACCTGGTACTCACTTCGTTTCTTGTCTGCTTGCCCCAACGCTTGCAACATACAACCTATACGAAATAAAATAGTGTTTTTTGATATGAGATATACAATAGAAACTATACAATATATAATATATTGCATGCTATATATAAAATATACTAGGTCCTCGATAAGAACAGATATAGTATATAATATGGAATAAATCATATGTCATATATGATACATCAGTTATCGTAAACATCATGCAGTAAGTAATGTATTAAGCATGGTATATAACAAATTATCTATACTAGATAATATGTAGTATATAGTATGTACTATATAGTATATAACATATAATATATATTCTATAAAGTCTATATAATATACTATAGTATGTTGCATGATATTATATGACTATAAAATATATAATATATAATCTGTACCTTATACCATAAAATACAAACTTTACAACATGTCATATTCAATATGTCGTACAAATTTTGAACTTATGTTCTATAATATCAGATAAACGGTTAATCAGTCAAGAATTTTCTGTTGTTCTTTTTCACATGTACTGTGTATATGTCTATACAAATGTGTGTATATATGTATAATTTAGGCTTCAGCATTTTCCCGAGTCCAAGGCCGCTTTTCCAGAACGCACTCCCAGAGCTGGCAGCCCTCGGACAGAGAGAGCTTTTGACGCTTCGGATCTGAACTTAATGGAGCCTATCCGAACTCGGCATTAAGGAACTCAGCGCAGGCCTATACGCCTAAGACTCCTTCCCAGCCAAAGTTGGCCCTACACCCATCAACAGTTTCACCATACCGTGCCTTTGTGGGTGTGTGGCAACATTTTACTCCACCCAAACACATGCAAACCACATTTCTCACACCAACCACTTTCTCCAACAGCATACCATTTCATCCCCCACACCCCCGGATCACCAAATATTTTCTCAACGAGCATAACTAGCCAACCACTTGCCCCCAAGCGTGCAAGTCTTCAGCATCCATTGATCCACAGCCTGATCTACGACCGCAAAGTCACCCAGCCCCCACCCTAGGCTAGACTATCTTCATGTCTCGACCCCAATACGAGGATATCCATCCCTTCATCCCTACTAAAAGCTACCATCCTAGGAATAGTCTTAACACCAATCTCAGTGCCATACACTTAACAAGGCCAGGAGATCCTTGTTGAAGTTGGTTGACGGTTGGGGGGTTGCCGAGGTCTCTCGGCACGCGGGGTCAAGGTCTAGTGTCTAGGGCGTGACGGGCACGTCAGCAACAATTCAGGCACTTCTTCACATGTCATCGTGTCGTGTCAAAGGGTACAGTTTTTCTGAAAAGAAGCCTTCGGTTCGGAAAGTTTGCTGCTATCGAGCCGCCCTTCGCTGTCCTCATTGTCGCTTATTGAAGAAGCTATAAAAGAAATCAGGAATCTAGGCGTTGCCTTTAGAATACCTGACAGAATACCTCTCCTGCGAGCCTCAAAAAACTCTATAGAATACCCTAGGTAAACCCGTATAGAGTACCCTCTATATACCCTAGATATACCTTATTGAAGACCCCGTAGCCTATAAGACACCTTATCGAAGACCTTCCTGTACACCTTATAGAATACCTTATACAATATACAATACCAGATGGAATACCCAAGAGAATGCGCTATAAATGTCCCCAGAAAAATTATATGCTATAAAGAACACCATCTGGGACACTCTGTAGCATACCTGGTAGAATACCATACCCCCTGCATACCTTTTTTTTGTGTATCCTATAAGAAAGTTGCTGCTATCGAGCCGCCTTTCGCTGTCCTCATTCTCGGAAAACGCAGCGGTTCGATAGCATCGAAATAGCAAAACTGTCGGAGTTATAAGAGTATAAGACTACATTCTTGTCGGATAACTCGGAAAGTTGCCACAATAGCCAAATCATCCAAATTTGTCAAAATGATGTGAAATAGCTCATTTCGGATAGTTCAGATAAAGCGCAAAGTTTCCGAAATATCCGAACCATGTGAAATAGCTCGCCAAGCGGAGTAGCGGTTTTGAGACACGAAGGGCTGCAACGTGGAGCAGTTGCTTCAAGCCGCTTTGCCATGCACATGTAGCAGATATGCACATGCAGACTGCCGCAAGAGTCGTGGAGATAAGAAACCCAGAAGGGCAGAGGACCACATTGAAATATTGAAATACATTGAACTTCAATATGGCGGATGCAAGATTCAAGATTGCACGAGAGTCCTGAAGGAGGGCCATATTGAAAATGGCGGATCCAAGATCACTGATCAAGGAATCCTCCCCAAGAGTTTCGGGGAATCTTGAATCTTGGATCTTGGAAATGTGGCTCAATAGTTCAATGTGGCCCTCCGCTGGGCCATACTGAAGTATTGGGCCACATTGGGTTTCAATATGGTCGATTTGACGCGTGAGTGGAAGGAGGGGTGAGTGAAAAGAGCTGAGAAAAAAAAAGCCTCGATACATAGATCTTTGGAATGACACCAAAGTTACAACACGGCCGGGGAATCTAAGAAGGTAAAGCGAACACCCCGCCCCCAACCCCGCCACCCCCAACCCTGGCAACATCTGCTGAATTTTTGACGGGACAACGATGCGATTTTGGTGGTGAGGCCTGTTGCTGTTCTGTTTTTTGGTCTACTCGTGGAAAGTGGGATGCCGAAGATTTGGTCGGCTTGTGGAAACGATAATGAGCCTGAAGTGGTAAATTGGCGGTATGCTCGTTGAGAACATGTTTGGTAATTCGGGGGTGTGGCTGTTGCAGAACTTGGGTGGGAAAAATGTGTGGATAATGCGGTGTTGGTGTGTGAGGGGGGGGTAGTATGGACGGCAGGTATCACCTGATATCTGTGCGATTTTGACAAAAACAATGGCTCAGGTGCAGCCGTGCGGCATCCCAGGTCCGCTTCCAAACAGGCTGCGCCGCCTGTTGAACAGAGGCTGGCGAATTGTGTCGTGGGTGCTGTGCTGCGATTGCGGGTGCAGTGCTAGTGCTGTGCTAAGACTCTGCTACAGGGCTGTCCGTGCTACTGTTGCTGAAGGTGATGGGGAGCCCCTCCGCGACTCATATTCCGCAATCCAATGCCAGATGCGGGCCTCGTCACTCCCTTCGGCTTATTTCTAAGAGCTGCCACCTGTGTTCTCTTTTGTTATTCCCTTCATAGTTTAAGACTTGCCGACCCTCTCAAGCAGCAATGTCAACAAGAGTTGTTCAGGTCATGCGATGATGTACCTACTAGACTATGCGCGGGTCTCAGCTTTCGTCATGCACAGCAGCAGCAGCAGTTGTCGTCGTCATAGTGACCGTAAGAGTAGCAGCAGCAGCACTAGCTGCTGCTGGTGGTGCGGCGGCGACCGTGCCGATGGCAGTGGCGGTGGGGGGTGCAAGTGCAGGAGGCGCTGGTGGTGCTGGTGGTGCTGGAGGCGCTGGTGGTGCTGGTGGTGCTGGTGGTGCTCTTCTTGGTGCTCTTCTTGGTCTGCTGGTGGTGGTGATGGTGGTGGTGGTGGTGTTCGCGGTGGCGGCAGCGGTGGTGGTGCAGCTGTTGGTGGTGGTGGTGGTGCTGCTGGTGCTGGTGCTGGTGCTGGTGCTGGTGCTGGTGGTGCTGCTGGTGCTGGTGCTGGTGCTGGTGCTGGTGCTGGTGCTGGTGCTGGTGGCGTTAGCGGTGGCGGTGGCGGTGGTG
>CAJNDV010001475.1:605-14675 GCA_905221635.1 Symbiodinium sp. CCMP2456
GCACGCACGCACGCACGCACGCTTGCTTAATCTAATTGTCGGAGACACCGGCCCTTCCTACCCGCCCTTCAAGCCTAACGCTGTTCGACTGTCACCTGCCTTGTGTGTAAGTACAGAGCTGGGGTAGTGCCCAAGGTAGGCCGGAGGGCTTTACCGTTACAAGTACAAACTCGAAAATGGTGTGGTTGACGATCACCCTGCAATTCCTTGCCCAGTATCGCGCACAGACTGCGCCTGGTTTCCCCAGTCAGCGTTTTTCTTCCGCATGAGAGAAGCTGGGAGCTGTAGGAGATGTCACCGTTGTGGAAGACTTGCGAGTGTGCAGTCCTGCGGGCCTCACTCATTCTTCCACTGTGGCTTTTGTTGCGGAATCAGGGTCCTGCGCTTTGCCGAGAGCGTCGGCAGATGCTGTTTGGCAGTCTTTGCTCTGCGTGCTTTGCGTTCTGGCACCTTGGTCCAGGATTTAGGCCCTAGGGTTCAGGGCTTCGGCTCAAGAGGTCGTAGTTCCGAACACTTAAAGAGACAGGTTTTTGACGGGTCTTGGGACAAGACTTCCCCGGCCATGACTGTTTTAAGGAATATGGGTTCCTGATGGTGCGTATCCTTCCGAACATCCTCAGGCAGATAGTATCACTATCAGCGCCGCTAGCCATTGGAAATAAGCGAAGCAACTGACTGAATACCTAGATCCATTCCTCCTTATTCTCCAGTTGAGATCATCTTGTCATATTAGTTTTCCTTGTTGAGACTACTATTTCTGTTTCTTGCGTCGCCTCAGTATTGAAGTTGATACTGAGCATGACAAACTCTACGTAGATCTGCTGCCTAACAGTAAGATGTATGATCGGCGTAAAAAAACTGTCAATTCTTTAGGCTTGTATATTAACCAGCTCCTTGCAAACCTTGTGCCCGCGACCATGTCTGGCCTCTGCTCAGATCTGCATCATAGGCTGCTGTTGGCACTGTTGCTGTTGTTGTTATTGCCGCTGCAGCTGCTGTTGTTGCCAGCATCAGCACGGACATCCCCACCACCACCATCATGAGTCTTTGCTGCGCTACTTACTCTTGTCGACTTTGCTCTCAAAGCCGTTAACTTACTGCTATCCTACAGTCACTGACTGCTTCTTGGCCTTTGCGCAGATTTACATCCAGTCGCTTTATTCGGCACCTCCTCTTCAATTCACTTCTGCACAGATTGGGACGTCAATGAGGAAATTCGGTGCTAGCGGTGAGGGAGGATGCTGCAGTGTACACTTAGTGTCGGGGGGGGAGGCAGCCGTAGATCCTCCCCAGGTTAGGCTGGACGTTGTGTCGCATCATGTCATGTCCTTGCGTGTCATGCTTTATCATTTCGTTCTGCGAGCGTGTTTTTTCTTGCCCTGAGCTGGACACTGCGGGTGGATGATTAGGAGCCTGTAGCGATCAAGACGTTTTAAGCTGTGCTACTGGTACAGAGGCTTGGTGTATCGGAACAGGGCATTCTGGGATTTTGGTACAGGTGTTGCAAGAGACTGACATCATCAGCTTGTGCTCCGCGAGCCATCTTACACTAGCAGGGCTGCTAGGTCCCAGATTACCATGATGGACGCGAGGTCACAGCAAGGGCTGAGCATGAATGCACACCCACTGAAGCCAGACCCCTGCGTTCGGGAATTCTGAGGTTCTTGATACTAAGGATATAAGAGTATAAGTGCCATACGTATTCTCTTCAAGCGGCAACCGCAGCAAAGTTCGTGTCCTCCTGGAAGCGTTCTGGGACACATCGCAGCCGTCAGGTTCATGCGTCCGAGCCCAAGGTTCCACTTCTCAGACACAGGACAGAAACACTCGGGTGGTCAGGGCTGCTTTGTGCCAGGTGCAGACACTGGGTTCCTACCTCGTCGCTCTTCATCTCGGCAAGCGCTTCGGGCAGTTGTCCAGGAAGTCCAACACTGTCTGCTGAGCCCTTCTCGGAGACCTGTACTGCTCGCAAAACATGCATGTTCAGAATGCTCATGGCTTGCGAGGCTTGCGTCTTCGAGATCTGCCTCTTGCTGTTGAGCGCTTTGAAGTACAACTACTCCCAACGCCTTGTGCTGCACCACAGTCATTTTGACTGACGCCGGCTCCTGTCCCACGTAACGTGCGTCGTTCTGAGAAAATCCGGCTTCTGTCTATTTCCCACTATCTCCAAGATGCCACTCGCTGACACGTGTCTACTCGGCAACTCCAGTGCATGAGACTCTGAACGACTACGCCAGCTCTGTCCAGCAACCTGTCCTCAGCGCTTCTAACGGAGACGTGACGCTTTGGCATGTCGTCCTTCAGGGACCATCACAGGCTTCTGCGAGTCTGCCGAGATCCGGAAAACAGCTAATTGTTCCAAACGACGCAGCCACAGGTGATAAGGTGTTGCTCTCTGATGAAACCTTTCAGCTTGAAAACAAGAACTCTGCACATTTTTGCCCACATCAGTATGGCTCACCCTGTGGCTACCGACAGAAAACCTGACACACAACAAGGAACACTACCTTTCACTCTGACAGAACTCGCAAGAGTCTGAGACAGGTGAGGCATTCTCACATTGCCGCACCTGGAAAATCCCGAGCCCTGCATGCAGGAACGCAAGAAGCCTACTGTGTCAGACTGGATTTCAAACAGAACCAAATACCGCAAACCCCAGAACCCAAACGCAAAGCCTCAAGTCCAAAACCCCAAACCCTACACCCAAAAAGCACGGAAGCTCGGCGATGCTAATGAAGGGGCCTTAATAGTTAGAATATGCGAATTTTAATAAGGAGCCCTTACAATAACATAGGTAACTATTTAGGCCCGTATATGATATCCCTTGCTTCAAGAGCCGAAGCCTCGGGACAAGAAATCGCCGAGGTCGTCTTGGACTTCCGTGCCGGCGCCTGCTCGCAGGGAATCTGGAGGTACCATATATTCACAAACAAATCATGTGTATATATGTCTATGTGAGTATCTAGCCATAATACACATCTTGGCTGAACTCCATGTCGGCGATTTGACGCGCGGACTCGATTCGAGAATCTCGCGGCCAGCAATGAATCTAACACTGCCAAGCCTTGACGCGCAGCTTTGAAGGAGGTGACACTGGTGGCTCAGGTCTGACCTGAAACACCTGAACTCGGCGGTTTGCAAAACAAAACGGAATACCAATCGCTCACGTGCATGGAAAGTAACTCCAGTCTGCCATCAGAAAGATCTTCCTCTGCTTCTACTTCCTGCATCTTACTGCTGCAAAGGTTCCTCCCTTGCGTGGCCGCTGGACGTGCTTGCTGCTGGAGGCCTCAACAGCCGGACACTCAGATCAGGCCAAGCCTCCCAAAGCCAAGCACAGCATTACTAGAGAAGCTACTCCGAGCCCTTGTCAATGCTCTTATCTTCAAGGCTTCCAGTGCTTGCCATGGAACATTGACGGCGATATCGAGACACTCCGCGAACCGGGCTTGCTGCCGGCATCGCAGGTCACAGCCTTCCAAGCATAATGCATCACGACGGGCATGTTTGCAGCCACGATGCAGTGCGAGACATAGTTGGGCGCTCGCGGCCCCAACGATTTCACGGCCCAAGTGCTAGCTATCATTGAAGGTGCGACATCCAGGGCACAAGTCGCGTGCAACATGGTGCAACTTACCCTGTCTAATTTGTTGCATCCTTCATCTTCTGCGTGAGCAGGTCGAAGGAATGCCTGCGCAGCAAGCCACGTGACCACGACACGGTGCTGCAAGCAGCTTTGGAAAAGCAGGTACCGGGTGAAACCATCGTCAAGAGCTCTTGGAACCGTTGCAGACCCGAGACACAAATTCACATTGCATGGCAGCCTTGTGAGAGTGCCTTCAAGCCTGTTCCGCATTCCTGTCATGAATCCTCAACCCCGAGACCTCATGAAGTGCTGGCCGGGTGCAAGACTTCGTGCTGTTTGGCCGTGATGATGGCGCGACAAGAAAGAAATCCATCAAGCCTTTGGTACAGGGACTGCTTTGATCCAAGAGACGGAGGTCGTGATCTGGGCATCTATCTGTGGACAAGGACTGGGGAACATTCAGTTCAAACTCACGAATGCTTGCCAAGGGATGTATGCCAACAGCAATTCTGAAGCTTCCCAAACGGTTCAAACCACACCCCTGAGAATTCGCCGAACCGCCCCGGCAAGGCCCAGTCGCAGCATTCTAGTCGCTACATGTGTACAACTTACGACCCTTTCAGCTGAGTTGCAGATCCTGGTGGATCTCGGCATCCAAACCCCTGCAATAACAAAGAATGTCTGACAGTGCCTCATGCGCATGTTCACCCGAGCTGGCTACGCAACTTCGACTGTGGCATCGCTTTTCCATGCATTGGGTTCAACGCTGCCCGAACTCAAGTTCGCACCTAAGTTCAACACTGCCAGAGTGTGCCCCAGTGCCTGGATGAGAGTGGCTGCACACCAGCGATCACAGGACGAACTGCAGGGTCTGCTTGCGCAAGCCGCACCGGTCCTTTGCGCTGCGTACCGGTTTCACGTAAGGTTCCGCTCCTGGTCGAATCTTGGATTTGTATCAGAGTGTTTGATGGAGCCTCCGTTGCAAATCCTCTCGCCAGACATTAGCATCGATAAGCAGCGAAGTGGCGTGAGGCACCATTCCCAGCGTCGAGGTCTGACTGCGACAGTGCCTCAACTACGAATGCTTTGCAAGTTCGCCTGCTCTCCTCTGATACCCCTGATTAGTGAATAAACGTGGACATCTGTAGCCGCGAAAGGCGAAGGTGTATTCAATGTGCCTTCCGGTCCTGACAATTGCACCTACTAGCCTACTGCCGCGAGTGCGTCTATGTACTGATGCTACTATAAACGATTAACCTATACTATGTACTTTGAGCAACATACTATGTTCTACATACCATAATATGGTATGTTGCGTTATACAAGGTGCCAGATCTTAGATACTAGGTGCTATATTGTACGCTGTATACTATATATTGTACACTGTCCCTGTATAGTGTATACTGTGTACTGTGTCCTCTGCACCGGTTACGGTTACCGTTTACCAAATAATGTATACCTAATTTACATACTATCTGATATGGACGGCGTGCTGTATCAGACCAAAGTGTATACTGTACACCGTATACTGAATATTAGGTACCTTTTACTCTATACAATGCACTACCTACGGTATTGTACAAGGTATATAGTTTCTACAACATACTTTTTACAATATGCTGTATACTGCATAACATATTCTGTACCGTATACAACATCAAAGTGTACAACTCACAATGCATGTGGTCCTCTCTTTTTAGACAGGCAGCATCCATCAGATGCAGCGGCTGGGAATGTTCAGCCTGAGAAGTGATGTAAACTCACAACGAAAGCATTAGCACACCTCCGCTGAACGGCTCAGGGCTTAGGTCTACAGCGAATGTCGTTACAGCAAAAGAAGTCTTTCGTTATGAAAACTCGGGCTCAAACTCCCTCTGGTCGCAGCATGTGCCTCTTGGACCCATCCTGGTCCGTATCCACTCCTAAAGACTTCTGAAGATTCGGCAGCAGAGTTAGAGAGCTGTAAGTTGCTAGTAATCCTCAATGGTTCTCAAGCTTCGTGTTGAGGGCGCTGTCTAGAAGTCGGATGAACCAAGAGTGCAGCTCAAAATCTCGGGCAGTCACCTGCTCGAAGGGCGGCGGCAGCTCTGCCGCTGCATGATGGCCTTCATGATTACCTGGGACCACTCTAACCACCGGAGAACAAGGTAGCGACATGCAGCCAGTAAAACTTAGAGTTGCACTGTTTAGCAAAACTTGTCGCGGCAGCTGCTCATTGGGTTTTCTGTTCCCTGGTCAAGGCCACAAGTAACTGGCCCGGGTATGTCGTGGAAAATCCTAAACCCTAAACCCTAACCCCAAACCCTAAACCCTAAACGATCCGTTTAGGTCCCTTTTTTGGGGGGTCCGCGATAAGGGTGCCGTACAGTTTTGGGGACCTAAAAAGGGGCCCTCATCCAGAGAACTACCCATATCACATACCGTATAGTGCACATGCATACATGTATACGCACGTACGTACATATTTACGTACTTCGGACTTACTTACACACATACAGAGATTCAAGCAAATAAACGGAGAGGCGGACAGACACACAGACAGATAGACCGACAAACAGCGGCTCATGGATGTATTTCTGAGCTACACATGTACCCATACACACCACAATTGTTTGACACGATTGACAAGAAGGAATATGCCTCCCATACAACCACAAGTAACGGTACAGCTACATCACTTACCTGTAGATGGTGCACGCTCGCACACAGACACCTTTACACACACACACATACACCACACACACACACACACACCGAGACATGAATCAACCCGAAAGCAAGGTGTCGAGGTATGTGTAGACAACCCAGTGCAATAAAAACACATCGACATAAAGGAGTTAATATCACGGATGTGAGAGGGGGGGCTAGGCTTATCCCCATTGTATCCCAGTCCTATAACAACTTCTGGATAGTTTCGGGATAGGTCTGGATGTGCGTAACGAGATAAATATGGACGGTTCCCGGATAAGTCTGGACAGCTCAGGGACAAGCCTGGACGGTTCTGGACGGCTTCGGGAAAAGGCGGGACGGATAAAGTTGGAAAGATGTGAGGCTTGCGGGAATGTAAAGGCTGTCTGGAGAAGTCGGGATGCGGCTTCTTCAACCACCCCCACTCACCCCCACCCCATGAAGAAAAAACAGGTCAATAATAAGTATACATGTATATGCAAACATAACCGTTATATGCTTTGCATATTATGTACACGGTGTATATGTATATTACAATGTATATGTATATGTATATGCATAGACATGCGTGTGCAAGATATATGTACGACTCGGTTCAGGTCCCTCGCTCTGTCACAAAACTGCCAAAAACCCCAAAACCCTAAACCTTAAACCCTAAACCCTAAACCCTAAACCCTAAGCCTTAAACCCTAAACCCTAAACCCTAAGCGTGCCAAGCTGCTGAGACAGGCCCCTGGCGGCGTCCCTTGGGGACGTTCCCGCATGGCAACAGCAGTTGGCTGAAGCCCGGAACCCAATTAAATAAGGGCCTAAACGTTCGAATAGGGCTTGGGGGGGGTAACAAAAATTAATACTACCTTCTGATGACAGGTACAGGCACACTCACCACGACCCTGAACAGGAGCATTCACGCTGAACTTCTTTATCAGGACTGTCATAATGGATGCAATCATCAGGGGATCCCAAAACGATCATAGTACTACTGGTTACCAATATAAACGAAACACAAACACGAAGCAGAGCATATGTGACCTGGCAAATGCAAGGACCAAATTCTCGCTTTGTTTAGTTTATGTCCGGAGCAAGAAGCTGCGGTCACGACAAGATAAAGATTATCTAACCCCTGCGATCGAGGATCACTGCCGTCGCAAACGCAGCACATCACATCTTCTGCTCTTGAACAGCTGCTGACAGCTGGATGTGGACCAGCATTTGCACAGCGGTCGACCTCTTGCAGTCTTCCAGACCTCGCGTCAGCAAGACCTGCGACAACACCATGTGTCGTTCAAGGCAAGGGCATCGAGATGGAAACGGAGAAAGGGACATGGTAAGTAAACCTGGCATTGCAACATGCACTGTCGTCTCTGTTCGCGAGTCCGCTGCCCTTCCTCCCTCACCCCGCTGGCGCGAAGCGCGACTATTGCCTCGATCTTCGCACTTCGCTCCTGCAAAAGCAGGCTCATGCTGAAGCTCCGTGGCCGTGGCCAGTCTACGAAAAAGGAAGCACTAAAATCAAGAGCCTCGTTGAACCACTGGATGGAAACCGCCAGCAGAAGGAAGATCGAACCGGCAAGAGTATTCAAGACCACGTCCTGCGCTTGAAAAGTGAGGTGATTACAGTAGACTGCACAAGACATATCATCTGTTCCACACTTTATATTCTATTAACTATAACATCATATAACACTTAACGATTTTCCGTACACCGAGCACATGGCACTGGTATCAGCATCCACACAGACACCTAGCTGACTGGTTGGCACGGTGTCCGTACAGGTCCACCAAAATTCTCATAATTGGTGTGTAGGGCTGACTGCTTCACGGGGCGATGCCCACACTTCCATGAAGCTTCTCAAATCCGCTGCAACGTGTTCGAAGGTTTTCGGTAGATATTGCACAGTGAACTCTGCTTGGCACGAGACCGCACTGGGACGGCCAAGAGGGGGTTACCACAACTGAACTCCTCCTAAAGAGGAGTGCTGAGGTGGCCCGGGGCCCTGTTTTCTTCAGACATGATATGAACCTATCGGTACTTCGGTGCAGCGCAACACACGGTCCCGTCTAAATCATGGACCCGTGGCTTCAAACCCGGGCCGATCGGATTCGCGTTCTGTGTCGAGATGTTGAAAATGCAGGGGCTGCTTGAGGCGTAACCTATGCACCACATGATATATGTTGCAGACTTTACATTTCATCTATGATATGTACATGTATATATATATATATATACATACCCGGTTTCATAGATCTAAGTCGTGTTATACATTATATGTTTACATACCAGAGGCCACATAAATATAAATACATAAATAAATAAATAAATAAATAAATACAAAATATGTATATGTATATATGTACACCACTGTGTGATTATCTGCGTGTAACATGCAGCAGAACACAGATTATGAGCTATAAAACAGCAAACAGCATTCAGCATTTTTCATTAGGAGTAGATAGTATGCATTCTAAGTTATATACTATACTATCTAGTAAACACTCTGCAACGACAGCTGTGCACTATGCATGAAACACGTACTGTAGCTTTTCGTGTGTTTAACATTGCATGACTTGTTGCACACATGCCTAAATAAGCCTATACATATCTCTATATATATATATACGTGTGTCGAAATCATATGATTAAGGTATACATGTAGGTATCTCTCCCGCTTTCTGGCTGTCTATCTGTCTACACAACTATCGACGTAGCTGTATCATGCGGTGGGTATACGTATATATGAAACTTGCTTACTATATGTACAGTAATTGGTTTAGGACATGTGTTCTGCATCATATGTTATATGTTACACACTCTGTTATACAATATGCATCTCAAACGCCAAAATTGCAGACCTCAGGTTACATGCAATACACCATGTATCATATCTTCTTTGTTACATGTATGATATTATAGATTGTGCATTTTCCAGTTTATTGTTAGATCTTCTATAGCAGCATGGAGCCTAGTACACTGCTCTCTGATGTAGCATACAGTCTGATGTAGCATACAGTCGAATATGAGCTAGAAAAATACTATAATACACCATCTACAACGGTATATAAATAGCATACAAATATCTAAAAAATATGGTAGCACTGGCAACAAAACAACTGCACGGCAAACCCCAACATAATTCCAAATAATCCAACGGAACATGCATGCGTACCGTAATGTAATGTAATGCCATGTATAACATTATCATCCACAATAGGATGCTGTAGGAAGATCAACTATGGTAGAAGCGTAACTCATATGCTGCATGCTATATTCTATGTACTCTGCACTTTACGACATGTATTACGTCATTATTATATACTCCGTGAATGCATGTTATACATCATACGGCTTGTTGTGATATAACATGATAGGACACCCGTTAATAACATGTATTACAGTGTGGAACTATAAAACAAAGAATAAAGCTGGAAACTGCAGAGCAATATCATAATCAAGCCTTAAAGTTTGGTAAATGCAGTACAAAACCATCTGTCATTATGTAACACACAAACCATACTCTCCTATACTATATCACACTAGACTACACTACGCTACATTAAACTATACTTCACTTTACAACACAAGGGCCTCAACTGATATAGCATCTATATATATACACAGATGTACACACACATATTACCTGAGGGTATAACAAATAACACGATGATGAGACATAATACGTATACACACACGTATCCGGAAATGGGCTGTATGTGCATCATGTGACCAATAATAACATGTACAAAAATAAGAAACATGCAGAATAATGTAGCAAAACTTATAACATCAGGAGGCTTAGTACAATGCAAAATAGTTAAGGTGTCTTACTAGTTTCATGATAGTGTACTGCGTGACTGAGTTTACTATTTACATGATCTTGCATTTTTCTTCTCATACAAGATCCATGTAATATATACTTCCTACTATGTACTATGTACTAAATATCTTACATGCAACATAGTATTACTAATTACATACTATATACACTCGTTGCTTACTACATTTTGTTGATCTCTATGATGCATATGACGTATTCAGCATGTGTGCGTGCGGGTATATGTATATATATATATATACACATATACCTGCAACGTGTAATTTTACAGTAAACATAAACTAAACATAGAAGCAAATCAGGGTAGTGGAACAGACCGGCATCATGCAAAGGCCCTGTGCCCGTCCTTCAGGCGCATGCCCTCCTGCTGCGGAATTTGGTGGCAATCTACACACACTGGCTTCTGAAAAGCCGTACACATTGCAAGCCAGAGCCCAGAGCCCCAATGAGAATCCCGGTGGCATCAGATGGAACCCGAAACCAAATCAATTACCGGCCTCCTCCCCAGAAGCAGGTGCATGCTGAGCTGCAACGTGCCTCGTGCAATGAAGGGGCACACCCCGCGACCGGAACAGCCAGAGGTTTGCAAGCTGAGCAAAGCTACGGTTTCCAGTGTAGTCGATCCACCGCAGGATTTGCCTACTGTGGCCAGAACCTTGAGACCATGTGATGACAATGAAGATCCCTCAAGAACTCTCGTGGCTCACACCGCCCGCAGGGCTTGTTGCATAGCAGGATCTCAAAGTCTTAGCTTGGGGTCTGTTGTCGTTGACCGGTGCCTCAGGGAGATGCCGGGCTGCAGCATGCCGTGCCTGGTGGCGGTGGCAGCAAGCCAAAGTCGAAGGCTAAGGGCTGAGTTGCATTAGGCATGTTACTACCTTTAGCTACTAGCAGCAGCAAGAGCAGTCGGACCAACAGCAGCTGCAGCAGCAGGAACAGCAGAAGCCCGAACAGCAGCAGCAGCAGCAGCAGTAGCAGCAGCAGCAGCAACAGCAGCAGCAGCAGCAGCAGCAACAGCAGCACAAACAACAGTAAAACGAATAGCAGCAGCAGAAGCAGCAGTAACGGCAGAGCAGTAGCACAAACAGCAGCAGCAGCAGCAGCAGCAGCAGTAGCAGCAGCCCTATCAGTAGTAGCAGTAGTAGCACTCGCAGTGGTAGTAGTCGTAGCTGCTGCTGCTTGTATGTCTGTCTGCCTGCCTGCCTTTCTGTCTGTCTATCTGTCTGTCTGTGCGGTTGTTTGCGTGTTTTCTTGTTGGCTTGCTTGTTTGTGTGTCTGCCTGCTTGTTTGTTTGGCTGTTTGTTGCTATTGTCGGGGGTGGTGTTGTTAGAGTCTGTTTTTGTTGTGATTTTGTAGTTGATGTAGTGGTCGCTCTTGTGGTGGCCAAATTCGAAAGCCACCGGAGAAACCACAAGGCCTAGGTCCAGGAAGCAGTGGTTCTCTGCCTGCATAGCACCCGGGCAGTTCCAGAAAATTAGAGTCGCCGTGGTGTTCCTGGGCATGATCATTCTGTACCCTGCCGGGAACTTCAAAGGTATCAACAGGTGTATCCAACCTTCCGGGTAAAAATAGCACTTCTTGATCACCGAACAAGCAACAGAAGGCCGTGGGTGATCTGGTCATGCGTAAAAATCGTTGGATTCTGTTCTAAACTCAGCGAGATCAACAATGGAGGCTTTCAAGCTTAACGATTCAAGGCGGGAAGTCGTAATCGAGAACCCTGCGAGTTCTATCCACTTATGCGGCTTGCGTAATATATATATATATATATATATATATGTATACATACATATATATATATATGCATACGTATGTATATACGTATTTATAGAAAGAAGTGATATTGCGTAAATTAAAAACATAGAATGCAGCACATAGTATCCTAATCTAGCCGGACCTATCTGTGCCTTAAAATACGACATAGCACAAATAAAACACACAAGAATGTGTATATATATATATATAATATTTATACGGAATATAATGTAAGGTACGCAATATAGGCTAGTAGAAGGTAATATTGCATATTGAAACAACATACAATAAGATGTGACATAACATGATAAAACACAACGCAATATAACACAAGATAGTGTAGAATGATGAACAAACATACCGTCTATAGTACAGTATAACATAAGGTGATATAATGCACAATGATAAGATAAACAAACATACAATTCAGTACAATACAATATGAGGATATGACATATTCAC
Organism: Symbiodinium sp. CCMP2456; assembly: GCA_905221635.1. NCBI lineage: Eukaryota > Dinophyceae > Suessiales > Symbiodiniaceae > Symbiodinium > Symbiodinium sp. CCMP2456. The sequence goes on from CAJNDV010001475.1 coordinate 12,933, forward strand.
CAAAACTATGTTATGGTATAATGCGATAGAGCAATATAGCCTAGTATAATGCAATGCCATATAACAAAATGTAGTACGGTATGATATACTGTAGTTTGGTATGTTATAGGCAATACAATGTAATAGAGGTGATATCATGCAAAACAGCGTAATATGATACAATATGATGTAATAAAGTATGTCATGATATATTAGAATGTAATCCAATATAAGAACAAAATAACATACTATGCTATAACTTAATATGACATGATACGATATTACATGATATGGTATGCTAACAACTGCTAACACATATATATATATATATATGTATCATAACAGATATTTGCACATTGTAATTTCAATGGACATCCTGTGAGGCAGGTGGAGATGCAGAACTTTGGAAATCTTGTGGACTGCTCTCCTTCGCAGCAGTTGTCCGGCTTGCAGCACTTGCAGGCTTAGCTTTGCTTCGCTAGCAAGTCACGATGGAGGAACATGCAACAGCCCCCATACAACCCCTCCATCGTCAGGCCTTGTTCGCTGTCCACTGGGCTCTGATTGCTGCCCTTGCTGTGATGGTATGCCTGGCCATATGTCCTGGCAGCAGAAGCCCAACCCACACAGATGTTCACCCGATGAAATCTGCAAGGGCCTGTTCTTGGCGCTTGGCAGCATTTGATACTTAAAGGTTCATGGGACTTAGTAACTAGGGTTGTAAATAAGGTAACTATACTTATTAAGTCCCATGAACCTCCAAGTAGGGGCAAGGGCTTCGATGCTTGAAGCAAGCCGGCTCCTGTCTGCCAGTAGTGCGTGTGCCCTGCATCCGGCGACACAGCTTGCAGCCAGAAGCCACGAGAGTGTCATGGATGCTGTCTGAAGCCGCGGATCCTGGCATGAGATGATGAGCTTGCGCATGGAACTAACTGTTCATGTTCTGTAGAGAACGACACTAACACGGAAAAGCTCTCAAGGAAAATAACGGACAACATACCGCACAAAACCAGAACTTGCTCGGATGACCCTCAGCACTCGCAGATGCACATTCTAGACTCTGCGCTCGGCCAAAATGTACGGTGGGAAGTTGAGATTCGGTCTTGACCTGCGCTTGCGATGTTTACAGATTCCAGGGAACTACCGTGCCTGTGTCAGTGTCACTACCGACGGGCTCTCAACTTCCCACAAACTGTTCAGTAGCGGATGAGGGGTCTTTGAGCCAAATGCGCAGGCATCTTGTAAGTGCACAAGCCTTCCATATGCCAGCAAACTCCAATGTCGCTAGCATGCATCTTCCGACTGCGACTCTGTATTCGCCGTCCCATGATGCTAACCACGAAGGAGGACAGCAGGGGGCTGGGCCCCCGACATGCAGGAAAGGCTCTTCTAGATGCAGGGAGAGTTTTCGAGATATAAAGGCTCTCGCGTCTCTGCAAACACTGCCGCAAACATGCGAATCCTGCTCGCCGACACATGACAACACACACTGAACTCTCCTGGCAATTGTTCTTACTCTGCCCTCCTGCTTCTGCTGCTGCTGCTGTTTGTGCTGCTACTGCTACTTCCGATGCTACTACTTATGCCACTGAACTTCCTCCTTCTCCTCCTCCTAGTACTTCTTCCTGCTAGGACTACTACTACTACTACTACTACTACTACTACTACTACTACTACTACTCTACTACTACTACCAGTACGACCACTACTACTACTACTACTCCTCCTCCTGCTGCTGCTGCTGCTACTACTACTACTACTACT
>CAJNDV010001476.1:1393-14674 GCA_905221635.1 Symbiodinium sp. CCMP2456
AAGCCACCCACGGGGGGGGGGTCCTTGTCATAGTTATGGTATAGTACACCCTCAAGCCCTACTCTAATTATTAACCCTAAACCCTAAACCCTAAACCCTAAACCCTATAATACCCCAATAGGTCTCTTCAAGGTAAGCCCTACTCTAATTATTAAAGCCCCTATACGAAGTGAAAGGCAGGCTCCTGGTGTTCAGAAGGCTTGTGGCTGTCAGGGTTTTGGGGGGTTGCAGGGTTCAGAAAGCCTGTTCGGGGCTTAGGGTTTAGGGGTTTGGGTTCAGGGTTTAGGGTTTAGGGTTTAGGGTTTTTGGTTAGGTTTTGGTATTCCTTTGGTTGTGTTTTCGGTTATATGCGGCACCAGGAAACATCATATTTTTGTCTACCTTGTATTGCGAGGGGAGTGGAGCTTCGTGCAGGGACCAATGAGGGGTAGCAGCAAGAGCTCCCTAATGTATGGAAATAGCAAGGGATCCCGACATCCAGTAAATCCATCCCAAACATAAGGACTCCCAATAAAGGAGTACTTCAACCTGTCCGAGGGAGTACAACCCCCACAGAATCCCAAAAACGGACGTCTACGTTCCCAAAAAAGCTGGGCCGGCAAGATCTCGGAACACACGAACGTCCCCACATCAAAGCTTGAACCCTTACATGAAGCAACCCTCATAGTAGCTCTTCTAGTCTTTCTGTAAAGATTGGGACTCACATATTGGTTTTCCGGGCAGGCTTAACGCACCCATGCAGCTCGATAAGAACTGCACAACTCCGCAATGAGCGCCCTAGTCCTATGATACAAGGCACCGGTTGTACGCCCGTACACCCTAAACCCTAACCCCGAAACCCTCCCAGCCTAAACCCTAAAGCCCTAACCCCTGAACTCCTCAACCCGAAACCCCTCTTTCCTTGATTAATATAGCGGCCGTAATAATTAGAATAGGGTTTCGGGGCCCATTTTACCACGATTGTAATAAGGAGCCCCCAAAATAGTATAGGTAATGCTGTAGGCCCCTAAACCAACTTAGTTCTCCAGCAACCAACTTTTGAGCTTTTTGACTTGTTACAGTTTAATAGTAACCTGAAAGTTTAACACCATTTCTGTGCCTGATTGCGGAACCAGGTTCGCCATAAAGTACCTTTTTACCATGTTTGTTTTGGGGTCGCGGTAATAGAACCGAATGGTAGGAAAAAGCGGGTGCCCTCAGTATTGAGGGGCTACTGAGGAACCTAGAGAAGTAGCTTACGGCTTCTTGGAGGATCATGAAACTTAGTTAGTAATTAGTCACGAGGGTCTTATAAATTAGCTAACTATAATTACGATTGCTTGTCACCCCGATGAAGAGTACTTATAACCTTGTTTACCAAGTCCCATGGTCCTCCAAGTGTTCGAAACCCTAAACCTTAATAGTTCCTCCCCCCTTTAGATCCCTTAAAGGGCACCTTATAGCCCCTACTTACTAAGTCCCTCCTCCAAGTAGGGAAGTAGGTTAAAGCCTTGGGGCAGCAGAGGTGCCTTTGCTCGGCAGTGGCGAAGCCAAGGCCTTCAGAAAACGGGGCGTTCAACACATTTTAGGATTGAGGGTTTGGGGTTTAGGGTTTAGGGGCGTTCAACCCGTTTTAAAACGGGCTTACTACTGTCGATGATATAAATCCTGCGATACCTTCAAGGACCCTAAGCTTCGGGAATTACGGTATATTCCTTCTTATGGGTAATGCAGGCTTTGTATCATCAACCGTAGGGTTTAGAGGTTATAGGGCTTAAAGCTTCGGGTTTAGAGCTTGCGCTTTAGGGTCCAGGGCACCCTTAAGGGTTCAGGGTTTCGGGGTTTGGGATTGTTCGATGTTTTGGCCTGAGGGTTTCGGGGTGGTTTAGGGTGTAGGGTGTAGGGTTCCGTTCAAGAGTTAAGGGCTTCTGTGGTTTTTTCTCGGTTTGAAGGGCTCTAGGGTTTTAGGGTTCGGGTAGGCTGATGCGGGTTGCTAAGACTTGAAGATGTTGAAGTCCTATTGTTTGTTGTTGAATTTTCCCCTTTGGGGATCCGACAACAATCAATGTTCCTGCCGTTTTGGGTGTATGTGGGGGTCCCTTGATTTTCACAAGCTTGCTGATGCAGTTTCAGTACTCAGGACCAACATGCTCACAGATCTAGTAAGCTCGGTAACGTTTGCGGTTGGCAACTGAGAACGTGGGAGGCAGTTTCGCGGTACGCAAGGACCGGGACAAAGCAGTGGAGCAGCTTAGCTAGAGGTGGAAGCCAGATAGGGTTTAGGGTTTAGGGTTTATAGGGTTTAGGGTTTAATTAGGGTTAAGGGTTAAGGGTTTAGAGTTTAGGGTTTAGGGTTTAGGGTTTAGGGTTTAGGGTCCTAAACCCTACTCAGCCTACTCTGCCTTAACCCCAAAGCCTGGCGACAAAGGAACAAGCGAATCAATGTCTCTCCGGCCTGCAGGCGGGCGTCGATTTCTGGCCGTCAGCGATGCGAGCCCTAAGGCCACATAAGGTCATACAGGGTTTAGGGTTTAGGGTTTAGGGGTTTAGGGTTTAGGGTTTAGGGTTCAGGGTTTAGGGCAGTTTAGGGTTTAGTCTCCATAATATGAGATGTATATACAATGGTAGCATGCGGATACTCTAAGGCTCTAAGAGTACGACAGGGGTAGTAAAAGGGACGGTGAACCGGAAGGGTTCATGCTTGAAAAAGGTTTAGAGTGTCAGGGTCCAGGAGCTCAGGTCAGAATTTGGAAGCTTGACAAGTAAATTCGTAACCTTGCTGTTGTTTGAGGTTCCTTACTTTCAGTACACCATCATATAATGCAAAATCCTAAGCAAACATCTGCAGAGCCCGTATACTATGAGGTTAGCGTTTACTATAGGGGCCTTAATTTTACTAATTAGAATAGGGTTTTGGGGCCATTATTATACTATAACTTTTGATAAGGATTCCACCCTAAAAAACAAAAGTAGTATAGGTAATTATCAAGGCCCCTACAGTAGGCTCAAGGGTTTCAGGTGTAGGGTCCAGGAGTTCAGGTATTACGATCTCGGAGTTTAGGGTACAGGAGCTCATTGATGGTTTAGGGCCGAAGCCCTCAACCCTAAACCCCTTTTTGGACGTTTAGGGCCGTTTAGGGTTCAACAGTTTTGGAGATTAGGACGGGGCTTTCTGCTGAGCATGCAACTTCTCCAGCAGAAATCAGGGCCCACGGGCGGCAAAGACTGGAGCTAGGGTTTAGGATTTGGGACCAGGGAAACCTGCAAAAGGCACCGGCCTAGATCGATAGAGGCCCAAAAAGCCCTTCAGGTTCATCGTCCAAAAGACGGAGGCTCGCATCGTCTTGTCGTCCGACTGGCGCAAGTCGGAGGAATTAAAGGCGGCGCAGGGGAAAAGCTAACAAATCCTTAGGGCTCATATAATGGTCTATCAGGTGTCTCCAAGGGTTCAGAAGGGTTTAGGGATCTGGAGTGACACGGTTGATGATATAAGCCCTGCATGACCTTAAGGACCCGAAACTATGGGAGTTATGGTATCTTCCTTATTATGGGTAATGCAGGTTTTATATCGTGAACAGCAGTTATGCTGTAGCCCTTGGGTACCAAGGCCCCTTTCCTTACGAGCCTTAAGGGTTTAGGGTTTAGGGTTATAGGGTTTAGGGTTTAGGGTTCTTGTAATCCCGGTTTTGCGCGAGGAGTGTATTTATCAGGACTTGACTTGTCAATATAGGGACTCAGGTAGTTGGAATACGCAGGTGTGTGGGTTTAGGGTTTCGGAGTTTGGGGCTTGAGTGCTTTTTGTGAGTGGGGAAGCCAAGTCTGTTGATTTGTACTACTACAGCCTCGATAAGCGGATATCACTAATCTTTCTCCAGGCCTCTAGAGTAGTGATTTCGGCATGTATATGCAAACCAGCGTTCCCTTCGCCTTGTAATGGCTTTGGTATGTGCTCTCGATCTGTTCAGAATTTGTATAAGGCTATCAGAGGCCTGGAAGCGGCTTTGTGTTTTAGCCAAGAAGCTGCAAGCCATTTGAAGCCTTGAGCCTCAAAGCCCGCAGAAAAAGGCTCTGGCGGTTTGAGGAAGGCCTTCGAACAATCACCTCAAAAATCAAGCTCTAATATAGGGGCCCCAATAATTACCTATACTAGTTTGGGGGGCTCCTTATTATAAGTACAGTATAATTTTATTCCCCAAACCCTGTTCTAGTTATTAAGGCCCCTACATTAAAAATTTGAAGCCCTTGATGGAGCCCAGGTCTTCCAATCCTTAGCCTTATACACCCCGAGATCCACATTTTTTTAAAATTAGCCCTTGAAGAAACCCCTTGAAGAAGCCGTTAACGGGAACCGCCTCAAAAAAGCCACCCAACCCTAAAACAACGAACCCTACGGTTTAGGATTTAGGGTTTGGGCTTAGGGCCCTAACCCTCAAGCCTGGGGCAGGAAGGCATTCAGAATGCTTTCGAAGAGCACGACATTCCCGCGCTCTACAGCCAGACGCCTGACCTAGACCAGGCCGGAACCTAATCACCCAGAGACGACGACGTCCTGAATCTGGGTGCTCACGTGTTCACTTTAGGAGTCATTGTTCATGATTCTGTTTGGTCTAGCGAAGTTGTACTCGTACTATGATCATTGCTACTGAGCTTAATCAAATCATTATGTTGCTCATTCTTATTCTTAATGTGTCTAAATTCTATTATTGCTTCCGGATTGAAATTCCCAACTTGGTGCTGCTACTGCTACCGCTGCTGGCTTTGATGCTGGATACTCCTCCTACTCCAACCCCTACTCCTACTACGACGACTACTACCACTACTACGACTACTACGGCTGCTACGACTACGACTGCCACGGCTACTGCTACAAGTGCTGCTGCTACTACTACTACTACTACTGGTGCTGCTGCTGCTGCTGCTGCTGCTGCTGCGACGACGACGACGACGACGACACTCAGTGCAGTTGGTGATAGCCATTTTGCTGATATTCGGGCAGTCGTTTGGTAGCAGCTGGGCTTTCAAACGTAGCTTATTCAGGAACTAGGGTGCAGGGCCCTGTATTTCTCGTTAGATGGACAACCCTGGTCTGGACTGCGCTAGGCCACACCTGGCGTCATCAAAGCGCTTCACACCTCCTTCCGCGAAAAGCGCTGCAAGGAGAGCCCTTAGCCTCGAACCTCTATAAACCTTAAAGCTGTTTCTACAAGCAGAGGGATGAGGGCCTTGTAAGCTCGCTGATTGGGGTCTGTTTGCTTAGTTCCCGGTGTTTAGGGTTTTGGTTTTGGGGTTCAGGGGATTAGCCAGGGGGTTTTGGATTCCGCGTGTCAGCTTGCAGTGCTGCCCGCACAGTGGTTGCATTTCCAGTGCGATGGTTTGGTGATGCTGCAGGTGCTGATGGTGGGTGGTAGTGATTATGATGATAGCAAACGTGACGACGATAATTATGGTGGCAACGATGATGAAGATGATGACGAAGCCGATATCATGAGGATGATTAATAATTATGACGACGATGACGGTGCAGATAATGATGGTGATGATGACGGCAGTGTTGATCGTGATGAAAGGGTATGACAGGCTGTAAAGCAACGCGTCGGTGCTTTTCTTGGTTTACATTTCTGCTTGAGTGTTGTGGGCTGGCAGTTCGAGTCTGGCTTCAAAATTCAAGGTAGAGTTTTTTGAGCACCGAGTACAAGCATCAGACTGTCCTTTCACATCACGATCCTCCGTCTTCTTCAGTTGTGTGGTGCAGGCTCCAGGGCGCGTGCTCGGGATCCAACCGTTGGTTTTCTCCACTATCTAGGCCACTCTAAAAAATCGTATGCCGCTGTTGACAGTTTCATATGGTAAGGTCTCAAAAGCATGGAAAGTTCTGATTTGTAAACGGGCCTGCAAGAACAGCTAAGAGCTTCGAAGCTAACCCCCTTAGTGGCCGCTTAGGGCTTCGCATTCAGAGCCTCACACAGGATACCAGTTGTGTCACATTGGAGCCAATATCGAGTTTAGGGGGGTTCAGGCCGTCTGGGTTCCGGTGCTACGGAGAGTCCGGAAGGAAATCCGCAAATGGCTACGGCAGCATCCGAAGGCTCGTGCAGCAGCGCCGTGAGACTTGTGCGATAGCAACGCACTCCTCCTACTATTCAAAATCCCACAGACTCTTGAAACGCAGAGCCCTGCACCACTCTCGACCCTAAACCCTAAACCCCTAAGGCCTAAACCCCTAAACCCCGAAACCCTAAACCCATTCACCCCAAGCCCTCGTCCCCAACTTCTGGTTCTGAAGCCTGACCATGCGAAGCCTTAACTGTACCTATAGTCTCCCCTGCAGTTCCTTTCTGGGGATACCTTCTAAGCTCGTTAATTAATATATATATATATATATATATATATATATATTTATATATATGTATATATATATATATACTTATTTATATTTATTTATTTATTTAGTTAGTTAAACCAAAAGAAGGAACTACAATGGAGACTATAGGTAAAGCCGAGACCTCAATCCCAAAACGCCTGAGACCCAAACCTTCACCCGCGAAACGCTAGAACCTGATGCAGACCCCTGATGAAGACACTCACTGTCTTGAAGGGCCCTAATAACTACTCGGATCCCCTACGTACTATAATCATACCCCAAAGCCCAAACCCTATCTCTCATCGACGGTAAGTGGGAGAGGGGGAGAGGTTTACTGAGTAGGAGTCGACAATATATTATACACTTTGCTTCTCTTGGACTCTCAACTTGTCGAGAGAACATATGATATCTGCCAGGAGGCGGGATCATTACCAATAGTGTTGAAGCTCCCATACCATTATGTTTACTTTCGCATGGCGCTATTACCCACCGGCTGCTTGCTACATCCTTCTGAAGAGGTAAGGTGGCTCGGGCCCACTCCGGGCCTTCGGGCTTCGTGTTAGGGGCCTTACTACTTTGAATAGGGTTTCGGAGCCCATTACTATAAATAAGGAACCCCCAACAGAGTATTGGTAATTATATTTACAGTATCCTTGTAGCTCCCTTTTAGCAGCCCTTATCGACCCCTTCAAAAAGGAGCCCTATTCTAATTATTCAGGCCCCTACATTATATTTATCATACCCTTATAGCTCCCGTATAGACCCCTTTTAAAAAGAGCCCTATTCTAATTAGTCAGGCCCCTAGATTAGGTTAGGTTTGAGTCTAGCTTAGGTGTCGACTTCTGGTCTGACTTCAATAGACTTCCCTTTTCTTTCAGCGCCGTCAAAAAAAGGACTGTTGATGGTATAAATCCTGCAGTACCTTAAGGACCCTAAACTATGGGTCCCTAGGGTGCATTTCAGGGTTTAGGGTTTAGGGGTATAAATCCTACATTACCTTAGGGACCCTAAACTATGGGAATTATGGTGGGTAAAACAGAATTCATATCATCAACCGTATTGCCTGAATTGCTATTGTGATTCCTGAGGTTCCTGTTCCTGAATACCCCAAAATGCTATTCTAGTTCTTCAGACCCCTACAGTATCTTTCTGTGTAGAATATGGCGATTGTCATTGGAGTACTCTTGCCACTGGTCATGGCTGTTTCGAAACGGCACACTACCAAACGATCACCCAACTTTTCCCAAAATTGAGAAGCACCGATACACGGCCTCGCCCGGCTAGGTCACAAGCTTCTGCGCCGTCGATGATGTCGACTTGAGCATGCCAGATAAGGAGCCTCTGCGACGTGCAGTTCACGATCTAACTCTCTTTTTGTAGCATGTCTATCAGAAGTGTTATCGTTGCATGTTGTTGCCATTACCGTTAACTTGGGTTCAGTGTCCCACTTACCAAGGAGCCTTTCTTACTCGTGTGCCCTGAGGTCACCCTTGATCCCCCAATGCTCCAGTTACTGTAGGGGCCCAAATTATTACCTATACTATTTGTGGGGTTCCTTACTATAATTATAGTACAATACACCCCAAACACCAAGTAATTATTAAGGCCCCTACTATCACAAACCTTAAGTATGCAACGACAATAGACCCCGTACCAAGGAACCCTTGCTTAAGGAACTCTGTTCCACGCATTCAGGCCGCAAAACCTACTTGGAGGATCCTGAAACTTAGTAACTATAGGGACAAGGTAACCATAGTCAAAACCTACTTGGAGGATCCTGAAGCTTAGTAACTAAAGAAACAAGGTAGCCATAGTTATAACTACTTATTTCTCGCGAAGGAGGCGCTTCGTTCCGGCGCCAGGGACGGCGAGGCAGTCGCTGCTGACGGGGTGGGATAGAGTTTAGGGTTAGGGTTTGGGGTTTAGGATTAGGGTTTGGGGTGGAGAGAGGGCTGAGTTTGGGTCGGAGTCCTCGTACCCCAAAACCTCAACCCCAAACCCTACCTATGTCAGCCGCCCATGGATTTAGGTAGTCGATTTGTTAAGAGTTCGTGCTCACTGGGCAGGTATTCCTGGATCCGGACCGGGAGTTCGTTAAGACGCCCCTTTGCTCCAGCCAGCTCTCAAGTAAGGGTTGAGGGTTCATCCCGGTTTAGGGTTTAGGGTTTAGGGTTTAGGGTTTAGGGTTTAGGGTTTAGGGTTTAGGGTTTAGGGTATGGAGGGGGGATCCTTCTTGTAAGTATACCCCTATGTTTGTTCTAATGTGGCTGTCTCACCCTATTGGTGCGGTTCGGTTCGGCGTCGGCGTGAATCCGAATGTGGTTCAATCTTTTACTCAGAGAGTCCACGGCGCCTTGTTCAGAACCATTCTTCGAATCCTACAAGCAAGCCCATACAACTTGAAGTGTCGTGATTGCACAATATAGGCTATGTTGCTTAGAATCAGAACAAGAAGTCTCGAGCCCTGAATTGTAAACCCTAAACCCGAGACCCCTCACCCTAAACTCTAAACCCTAAGCCCTAAACCCGAAACCCTATAAACCCTAAAGCCTTGCAACATGTCAGACAGCGCAGCTGAGGAACCCGATCGTCGGCCTCACAATGGACATCGCAAAGCTCGTGCCCTTGCTCGTTTCATCAAACCTTGCACCCTAAACCCTGAACGCCTAAACCCTAAACCCACATGAAGGATCCCTAAACCCTAAACCCCAAAGGCCTAAACCCACATGAAGGATCCCTAAACCCTAAACCCCTAAGCCCCAAACCCACATGAAGGATCGAAACCATGGGAAGGTTCCAGGGGCTAGACGTCTGGGACCCAAGACCCACCAAAAGCCCTCAACTTGAAGGGCTTTAGGAGGGACCCTTAATGGGGACCTTTGTGGGAGTTTCCAAAAATTAGGGGTACCTTATTTTGGGGTCCTTATAACAAGGATCCTATTATTTGGGGTACTATATTAGGGTCCCCTATTTTCGGAAACCCCCTTGTAGGTTTTTATTGGGGTTAATATGGAGACTACCTGGCTATATAAGGTGTATCAAAGGACTATGCAATGGTTATTTTAAGGTAATGGGATTAAGGGTCCCCATTAGGGATCCCTCCTAAAGTCCTTAGACCCAACTTTAGACCCCCAAAAACCCAGACCCCAGGGCTCCAAAACGCCAAGCCCAAGAGCCCCCAAAACCCTGAACCCTTATGTAGGGGTCTTAATAAGTAGAATAGGGTTTGGGGGGTCCTTTATTGTAACTACAAACCTTAAAATCCCGAATATAGAAGCTTAAATAATTACAAATAGTACTCCTTAAGGGCTCCTCATTATAAAATTAGACTATAAGTTCTAATCACTAAGGTCCCTACATTAAACTCTAAACCCCTGACTGTCAACTGCGAGAACTCTACAATCCCGAAACCATCTACAGCCCCCAAGAACCCGCGTATGAAAGCCTGTGGAGGCGGTTCCTTGGTTCAGGAGTAACCATATAGGGTTTGAGGTTTAGGGTTCAGGGTTCAGGGTTTAGTATGAAACTGGAAGGAGCGGCATCGCTCTTTTCTCCTCACAGAACAGACAAAACTCGTGCGCCTTGAGCCAAACAGCACGTTTGGCCATATTAACACTTCTCGATTTGTGCGTGATCGAGCTGCTGACGTCCAGCATTTACCTTCTGGTTTCACACTGGTTCAAAAACAATCCCGATTTTCTGCAGGCCAAGCCGGGGCTTAGCACTTCGCAGGTCTGGGATGGGGAGGTTGCCGAGGCTGCAATACGATTCGGTCACCCATGCAGCGCATGCGCCACGGAAATCGAGCTGGATGGTCTTTTGAAAATTTTGGTAGCGATGCCAGTGGTGCAAGCCTTGAAAGGTGCTGGTACTCGTCGTTGAGGATGATATCGCTTCCGACTTTGTTCCTTCCAAAGGTTGTAGGCGGTCCGGATGTTGTGGAAGCTGAGCTTTGCCCCAAAGGCGCAGCCGCAGCAGATGCAGTAGCTGAGCAAGTGCTGGTAAGGCATGCATATGTAGAGCTGCCACAGAAGGCGAAGTCGTAGAGGACGGAATCGTCAACGATGCTGTTGTTGATATCGTCATCGCAGACAATGTTGGCATAAACCGTGTGGTTGTAGAACACGCAGTTGTAACACATGATGTCCCGCAGCACTCCCTCAATAGTAGATGGCGACATGCTTGTAAACGATGTGATTAGAGACAATGCTGCCGCGAAAGCTGTGATCACAGACGTAGTTGTTGGGCACTTCGTCGAGGACGGTGTGGCCGTAGACAAGCTAGCTGTCGTCCGGAACACTGGTGTGGTTGCAGAAGACGCGACCGGAAAGAGCACTGCTATAGACGTCGTAATCATAAGAAATGAGAGCGCGAGGAGCGTCCCAGGGACTGCCGCTGCAAACAACGTGGTTGCCCGGGATGTGGTCGCACAAGATGTTGTGGTACATGACGCTGTCGTAAAAGATGTTGCAGTGCAGCGTGCACCTGTAGCGAACCTGGCCGTAGTGGACTTTGTCGTAAAGCACGTGCTTGTAGATGACGTCGTCGCGCATGCAATGGTGTTGCTCGTCTGGGAGCTGCTTGTAGAGGATTTGGCGGAGGCAACAGCAGTGGTCATGTAGGTTGTTGGTGTCAACGGTGTAGAGGATGTTGTCGCGTCGGAAGCCGTCGTAGACAAAGTGGCTGCAAAAGATGTCATTGAACAGGGCCCCATCGTCATGGAACCCGTCGTAGGAGATGTAGCCGGTGTAGCAGATGCTGATGTGGAGAGTGTGGTCATTGGTAATGTTGATGGTGGAGATGTGGCCGACGAGCCTGTCGATGTACAGGATATGACCGGCACTGATGTAGAAGAGGTGGCTATCAAAAGCAATGATGCACAGGATTCGGTAGTGAAGATGTTGATGTACAGAGATGTCGTCGGCGAGCATGATGATGTAAAGCATGTGGTAGTCAATGGTGTGGCCATAGAAGGTGTGGTCGCCAGCATTGTTGACGTAGAGGATGTAGTAGACGACGATGTTGATGTAGAAGATGTCGTCGGCGAACAGGTTGATGCAGAGGGTGTGGTACTCAATGATGTAGACGACGATGTTGATGTAGAAGATGTCGTCGGCGAACGGGTTGATGCAGAGGGTGTGGTAGTCGATGATGTAAGTGTGCGAAGGGATACCAGCTTCAGATGCGAAGCATCCGATCTAAATGTAGAAGGTGTGGTCGCCGGCGTTGTTGTTGTAAAAGATGTGGTCGTCGACGATGTTGACGTGGAAGGTGTCGTCCATGTTGCTGTAGAGGGTGTGGTAGTCGCTGATGTGGGTGTAGAAGGTGTGGTCGCCAGCATTGTTGATGTAGAAGATGTGGTAGTGGACGATGTTGGCTTGGAGGATGTCGTCTGCGAATAGGTTGATGTAGAGGATGCGGTAGTCAATGATAGAAATGTTGATGTCGTAGAGGTTTTAGTCCTTGATGTAGAAGACGAGGTAGTCGGCGATGTTGACGTAGAGCATGCGGTAGGCGACGATGTTGATGCAGAAGGTGTGGTAGCCGGCAATGTATATGTGGAGGCTGTGGTAGTCGACGACGTTGATGTAGAGCATGTAGTAGCCGACCATATTGGTGCAGAAGATGTGGTAGCCGGCGGGGCATATGTAGAGACTGTGGCAGTCGGCGACGTTGATGTAGAGCATGTGGTAGCCGACGATGCTGCTGTAGAAGATGTGCCCATCGAAGATAATGAAGTGGAGGATGTGGTAGCCGATGGAGCTGATGTAGAAGATGTCGTCTGCGAAGACGTTGATGTAGAGGACGTGGTAGTCGATGATGTAGATGTAGAAGGCGTGGTTGTCAACGTTGTTGATAAAGAGGATGTGGTAGTCGACGATGTCGATGTAGAGGTGATGGACGAACATGTTGATGCAGAGGACGGGTTAGTGGATGATGTGGATGTAGCAGTAGTGGTCGCCAGCAATGTTGGTTTAGATGACGTGGTAGAAGAAGACGTTGCCGCAGAGGACGCCGTCGTCCAAAGTGATGCCATAGAGCGGGTAGCCGTGCACAACATCGTCGTACAGAAAGCGGTTGCACAAGACGTCGCCGTAGAAGTTGAAGCTACTTGAATAGATTCCGTCATAGAGCATGTCGTTATTGAGAGTGTAGTCGCGCACCAAACTGTTGAAGGTGATCTCAGTGCAGATGTTTCAGTGGGAAAAGCTGTTGCCGTTGAAGATGTACTTGTAAAGGATGTGCACGTACACGCTGAGAACCTCGACGCCACACTTTGGGAGGATGATGGTATGGACAACATCCTCAGAGACAACGTTGGCCAACGCGATGGTCGTACTGCAGAAAGCGAGGATGCCGCGGAGGCCGTTCTAAATGAAGCTCGCAAAGAGGACACATTTGTTGAGCACGTAGCATCACACAATGCAGCCACACCACAAGATCTCCGCCTCAGAGCACAATCTAAAGACGAAGAAGAACAAGTAGCACCCGACTGCGCCAAGCCAAACGATCTCCGCCTCAGAGCACAATCTAAAGACGAAGAAGAACAAGTAGCACTCGACCGTGCCAAACCACAAGATCGCCGCCTCAGAGCACAATCTAAAGACGGAGATGACGAAGCAGCGCACGACGGCGCCAAACCACAAGATCTCCAACGCAGAGCACGGTCTAAACGCAGAGATGACCAAGTAGCGCACGACGGCGCCAAACCATGAGATCTCCACCGCAGAGCACGGTCTAACGGCAGAAGGATTTTCTGAAGTTCGCAAAGGTCGGCGACATAGACAAAGATGTTGACACACAGTGCCAGGAACGACATGAACCCCGGGAACGGCCCCGAGGCTCCGCTACCAATATGAAACTGGAAGGAGCGGCATCGCTCTTTTCTCCTCACAGAACAGACAAAACTCGTGCGCCTTGAGCCAAACAGCACGTTTGGC
>CAJNDV010001477.1:3719-14673 GCA_905221635.1 Symbiodinium sp. CCMP2456
CCTAAACCCAAAACCCTAAACCCCAAGCCCTATACCCTAAGCCCCAAACCCTATACCCCAAACCCCTATACCCCAAACCCTAAACCCCAAACCCCAAACCCTAAACCCCAAACCCCAAACCCTATACCCCAAACCCTATACCCTATACCCTAAACCCTAAACCGCCGAGGATGCTTCGAATAACGGCGCAGGCGTGCATGTGGTGCTCCTTGGCATGCAAGGCCGCTTGCAAGGCCTGCCTTTCAGTACACTGCGTGGAGGTTATAGGGTTTAGGTCATAGGGTTTAGGGTTTAGGGTTTAAAGTTTAGGGTTTAGGGTTTAGATTTTGAGAGTTTAGGGCTTTAGATTTTGAGAACTTCGGGCTTTAGACTTTGCTATGCCTTTAGACTTTGAGAGCTTAGGGCCTTCGACTTTGAGAGCTCAGGATTTTAGGCTTGAGGCTTACTATACGCGAAATCTTCGTCTATGCAGACAGGGTTTCGTAGAGTCGCAGAAGTTCGCAGAGTTCAGCGGCCCCTTAGTTAGTGTCCGTTGTTCATGATGCTTACTGCATGTTAAGACCCAGTTCTCGGCTACTAATCACTATATTAACCTTAGGAGCCCAATAGGTAAACTTTAAACTTTCTTGGTATATTAAACCCCTGCTAAAAGAAAAGTGTAAACTTTTTTGGGCCAGGGTATTGGGCTTAAAGGTAAATATATTATATACCTTAAACCCCGAAACCCTACAAAACCCTAAACTCCTAAACCCCAAACCCCAGAGGAAGATTCCTAAACTGAGAGTTCGAGTTCGTCTCTGGGAGCGAGGATGTCGCTTTATGTGGACCTTTGCGCATCCGATGAGGGTGAGTCGCTTCTTGGCGGTTTAGGGTTTTTTTTTTGAGATCCTAAAGTCCCTAAAGCGCTAACCCCTACATAAACTCCCAAGTACTCAATTCGCATGTAAGGTTCCAAGTTCCAGAATCTCAATCTCCAAGGCGAAAGCCCAAATCCTAGACTCAAACTCCCAATTGATTTACAACTGTAACGCCTGTAACAGCCTAAACCTCCTGGATTCCATGACGGCGGCCGCCGAGGTTTGCACCGCATTGAACACCCTTTTCCAAGTCTCGCACAAAATCCTGTTTTTAATCCCCCAAAATAGTACAGCACCCTTATAAAATGACCCGAAGTCATCACCAACCCCAAGCCCCTGCACCCGAAGCCGTTAAACCCTAAACCCCAAACTCCTAAACCCTGAACCGTTAAACTCTAAACCCTAAACTCCTAAACCCTAAACCCCATAAAGCACAGGCTTTATACCACCTGGCGCACCTCATATGTCGCATCTATGTAGTCGGGATTCCTTCCAGTTCGTCGCATTAGGCAGTACGCCCCGTAACCCTAAACCCTAAACCCATACTTGCTGAAATTCCGTGTATCCCTTAGGCCTAAAAGCACGACCTCCTCGGCCTTAAACCCCCACACACGCGCAGACACTCATACATGCGCTACGTTACGTCGCTTTGCATCGCGATACGTTACGTTACATTACGTGACAATACAAGACAACGCAATACAATACCATACAATACAATCTTACATACATGCATGCATCATACATACATACATGCGTAGTAGCAATGCAATTATAGTTTCAAGATGCCCCTCCCAAAGCCCTCTTCTGACTGATCCGGCCCCTATACTTCGCCCATATTTTTCCCTAAACCTTAAACCCATGGTTGAGGCTTTAGGGTGAAGGGCAAAGGAGCACTGCACTCTTTGTCAATATGGTTTGTTCCGAAAATAGGGAGCCCAAATATAGTATCCTAAATAATAGGATCCTTACTATAAGGACCCCAAAATAAGGTGCCCTAAACCCTAAACCCTAAACCCTAAACCCTAAACCCCCATATGGTTTGTTCCGATCGATCCCCCATCGCAAGGCTTTTGGCCGGTCACGGCCGCGATCTCATGGACCGGCAGCTTTGCTGATTATACACATATACATATGGGAGTTTCCGAAAATTAGGGGTACCTTATTTGGGGGTCCTTATAATAAGGATCCTATTATTTAGAGTACTATCTTAGGTATGGGTGGTTGTCAAAATTAGGGTCCCTTTTTGGGGTACCCTAAATAATAGGGTGCCGTATTATAATAAGGACCCAAAAAGGGACCATAATTTTGACAACCACCCATATATACATCTATGTATCTATGTGTTTGCTTGTTGTGTTTGTATTTGGACTGCAAGTATATCATTTCAAAGTGTGTGGACATCATATGTATATCTTTTGGGTACTTTTAAATTGGGGTCACTTTTAGGTGCCCAAAATAGTACGGCACCCTTATAAAAAGGCCCCAGCGAGGACCCTAGTGTAGACTGCCCCACACCGCAAAGTTCAACTCCCCCAAACGTAAAACTCCAGATTAAAACATAGAGTCAAACGGAGATATGAGGCCTTCAACAAAAATGCCACACTAGAATGGTCGCAGCACCAACTAACTATCCGCCAAAGCAAGCCCTAAACTCCAAGGCCTAAAGGGTAACAGTTCTGGTATCACAGATAAAATAATTACCTAAACCCTAAACCCTAAACCCTAAACCCTAAACCCTAAACCCTAAACCCTAAACCCTAAACCATTACCTACAATCTTCCTCAAGGTTCCTTATCGTAATGATACTACAACATACCCCAAGACCCTATTCTAATTATGAAGGCCCCTATAATACAGAAACCTCCTATAGTAGATCCCTTATAGAACCCTTTCAGGGAACCTTAATTTAAACCCTAAGACCCTAATGACCCCAAGACCCTGAACCCTAGAGCCTAAAACCCTAAACCCCTACAACCCTAAACCCTAACTCCTAAACCCTTACCCCTAAACTGCCCTAAACCCTAAACCCTGACCTCCGAAATTTTTAGCCGAGATGCACTCTCGCCGTGTACGAGAAGCTTCGTCAGGCTGCCACGACCTCGGTCGGCCTTGTCAGGGGCATCCGGGCCATAGGGTTTAGGGTTTAGGGCCTTTAGGGGCTTTGGGGTTTAGGGGTTTAGGGTTTGGGGCTTAGGGCTATGAGCTGAGGTCCTGCCTGAGTACAGTGGTCTGCAAAAGTTGTAATGCTCGCGCCCGGTACCATCAGACTATAGCAGACTCCCGAATCATAGTTCAATTTCTCACATAAGGCGCATTTTGTTATGAGGGTCCATCCATCATCGCTGTTGCCATCGTGACCTCATTTGTCGCAGCGCATTAGGATTAGGTGCATCATCCCGTTTCAGCATCATCACAAGCACTATTGGTTTCGAGTTCTGAAGAAAAGTTGATGATTCCGTTCGTGTTCTAAGCTCTTTCCTGAAAGCCTTGGAAAAGATACAAGATGTTGATGTTGGCTGGGATGTAGGTAAGCTTGCACGACGTGCCTTCCAGTCTGCCCGACGGTCCCGACGAATTGCTGCCTCACAGACCTATCCATGCCGGGGCTTGCATCCCATGTGGTGGTAGTTGTTTGTTGCTGTGTCGTAGGGAGCCAGGCTATGGGCTCGCAACCCCCTAAACCCTAAACCCTAAGCATGAATTTCAGAAACCCGGGTCGGAGTTAAATCGAGGCGAAGGGGTTGCGGCTAGCAGACAGGTCGCAAGTAATCAGATTTACCACCGGACCACGGGCACGACAGAATTGTCACTATGTTGTTAGTACTGATAGTACTTGGTACTATGATATCGCCGGTCATCCAGCTCATGTATACACCTAGATGAGTGTATGCTACAAGTCCGTCTAGGCTTCTTTATAGGTTACTGTTACGACTTCTAAGAAGTTTTGTATCAGCCCCTTCGCAAAGCCCATGTCTGTGCTTCCCCAGGCGCAGAGCAATGGCCTGATGTGAAGGTGGGCGATGGTGCGGTGAGCCAACAGCCCTTGCAACTGGGTGGTTGTCAAAATGATGGTCCCTTTTTGGGTCCGTAATATAATACGGCACCTAGTATTTAGGGTACCCAAAAAAAGGACCCTAATTTTGACAACCACCCAACTGAAGGGCTGCTGTGTGAGACCGAAGCACCTCGAATTTCTAAGATGCTAGGCTCCCAAGAAACTGGGCTGAGGAGAGCCTACGATCTCATAAAAGGACTCATCGGAAACCTCAAAGACTTTAGGGCCTAAATAATTGCCAATAGGTTCGTTATTGTAGTTATGGTATTATATACCGCAAAACCCTATTCGAATTAGTAAGGCTTCTACATTAAGTGCATGTATATTGGAAGCTGCTGACTACAAGTTCCCACGACTGTACATTGGAGCTGCTCCCGAAGTAATATGCATGCACAAAATCCTTTTAGTTGCACGTCCGTTGATTGGTACGCGTACATTCCTACTGTTACTTACTTACTTACTTACTTACTTACTTACTTACTTACTTACTTACTTACTTATCTACCCATATATTATATATATAACTTAGATATACACAGATAAAGATATACACGACTGTATGCACATCTTCTGCTTGTCAAAGGACGGGTATTGATCGAAGCTCGAGGTTGGAGACTCTTGGGAACGTGCTCATTCGCGAAGCCACAGAGCTAACATGTTTTTCAGAGTGGACTCCAACCCTAAACCCAAAACCCTAAACAGATTCACAGAAGCCCCCTCATGATGGGCCCTCATGTTGAGAGAGCCGGTGGTGCAAACCGAAAATTCAAAACCTAAACCCCTAAATCTCTAAACCCCTAAACCCCGTAAACCCTAAACCCCAGCAAAACTTTTCGAACTGGTCACGGTGTGTATGCCCCCAAGCCCTGGCCAGCCTTAAGACCGCTAGGTCGTTTAGGGTTCAGGGGCTTTGGGTTTCGGGGTCTAGAGTGTAGGTGTTTAGACTTTAGGGCTTTAGGGTTTAGGTGTTTGGGGTTTAGAGGTTTAGGGTTTAGGGGTTTAGGGGTTTAGGGTTTAGGGTTCCAGAACCCTGAGTAGTATCCTCTTTGGGCTGAAAGCCATGGAACCTGAGGTAGGTGTCTTCTTCAGTCACGTTGATTGGGGCTTTTCAATTGCCTTCTTGCAGGCTGCGCAAAATTGTGCTAGCGCCTCTTGTCCAACGAGTCCAGCCGAAGTTGGCTGCAAGGTTTGAAGTATAGCTCACCGTATATGAAAATCCCCGCAACACCCTTACAACAACCCACACGGACCTTGAGAACTCCGGCTGCCGAAACAAAGTGAGGAGCTGCTAGACGAAAGGGCTCATCTCCCCGGTAAGAGTTAAACACGCACGTCACGTGTTGGTACTGTACTCTAAGTGTCTTAATGAACTACGGGAAAGAATACTTATTGGCTGTAAACTCAACTTTTCAATTTTTGGGGTTCTTATAAGGTAGTCGGTTCTGAAAGTTTCAACTTTTATTTCCTTGGGTTTTGGGCCAGTGAGAATAGGGTCCATGGTGAGTAAAGTTATATGAAACTGATCGGGTCTACTCGTGATGCCATGCACCCTTCAAGGGGCTCTGGACCCTAAGCCCTAAACCTAAACCCTACATTTCAGAGTTTAGGGTTTGGGGTTTAGGGTGTACCCGATTGCTTATGTCTCGAAGTTAGGATTTGGAGTTTGGGGTTCGGGCCCTTGGCTTCGCAGGGCAGACTTCATCTAGGACATGTTCAGGTGGGCAGTTACCGTTATAGGAGCCTTATAAAATGTCTATATACCTTATAGAAGCCTTATAGAAGCCCTATATACCTTAAAGTCCCCACCTGTAGTTTAGTGTGACTTCATGGATCACCTTTCAGTCGGGCTTTTCGGTCAAGTTGGCATGAACACTTCGCGCTAGCGAGCTGATGAGTTACGGCGTTGCTGGTTGATGATGGGGTTCAGGGTTTAGTGCTAGGGTTTAGGGTTTAGGGGGCTTAGCGTTCAGGGTATTCGCCCGGTACAGAAACCGACGTGCCGGGACGGGATGCAAGAGCCGAGGATCAGCCCCCAACCCGCAAACTTGAAACATCCCTCTTGGTCTTAAGGGCTGGGTAGGTAGCCTTTGACCTTTCGAGGCTGATAGAATCCTACTATCTTAAAAGGTCATGGGCTAGGGCGCCTAGGGTACTCAGCCCCTAAGTGGTTCTCCTTAGGGGTCTACGGACATGATTTCAAAGCGGCAGGGTGGGTGTTCGAACCAAGGACTAGCGGAAGAATGGTCGACCCTAAATTAGGTGCTCCGGAAAATGCCTGTCTTGAGTTAGTCAAAAGCCGCACGCAAGCCTTTCACCCAAGAACCCTGAAGCCTGTGCACGCAAGGCATAGCCTTAAAGGTCAGTGCTGGAGTGGCTGTTCAAGAGGCTTTTTCTTGGCGTGGGAGCCGTCTTTGCTATTTCGAGACGTGCTGCCCGCATGCGGTGCACGGTGTCGGCCGACGATGTCCTCTCGAGCCTCAGCCCACCACCCTGGGGAATACAGGACCCTAAACCCTGAACCCTAAACGTATGAATGGTGATCAATGGTGTCCCCGGCAAAAACTCCAGGTGAATGTATCATGACCCTTTATATTAATTCCTGCAGCACAGTGAGCAAATCCGTGTGTAATCCATGTACAGCCATGTTCCCAAGTATGTATGCGAATCCATTGCAAATAACAGGTTGGGGTCACGGGTATAGACATTTCTCACCCAAGCTTTCCACGTTATTGGCTTTTAATGTGGTTTAGGGTTTAGGGATTGTAGGGTTTACGCACAGCTACGGGATGTGGGGCTTTGAGGGTTTAGGGCTGTAGGGTCTTATAGGGTCTATGGCATCGATTGTTTGAGGTGCAACCTGATCTTTCAAGGGCACTGGCGAAGTACGTCGGAATAGGGCAGCAGCTTTCAGTGGATTGGAATCATAATAAACCCTACAGCCCTAAACCCGATAACCAGAGGTGTGTGCTGAAAGCAACGGCCATATGTGGGCAAAGGCATGCGCCTGGTAGAGTGGAGCTCGTCTCTGATCACTTTAATGTGGGTGGTTCTCTAGAGTAGGGTCCCTTTTAGGGTATTTTTGTTATGAGTGTGCCGTACTATCTTGGGGGGGACCTAAAATTTAGAGAACTACCCATATGAAGGCTCTACAGGGCTTCATTGTGTTTGTGGTGTTGAACACCCTGTAGGGGGTTTGACAAGGGCTTCCAGGGCTTAGAGTTTAGAATAGCATCAACTATGAAGGTCTGAGCAATTAGTACTAGGGTTTAGGGTTCAGGGTTTCGGGTTTAGGGTTTCGGGTTTAGAGTTTCGGGTTTGGAGTTTAGGGTTTAAGGCTCAGGGTTTAGCGTACCTGTATATGTTGGATTCAGGAATGAGGTCTGGCGTCGAGGCTTCTGTCTGTCTGAAGATGTTGGTGCTGTGAAGTTGTGGCTACGTATCCGATGTCCCAAACTTGGCAGACATGCCTTTCCTTTTTTGGGTAGTTCTCTAAATTAGGGTCCCTTTTTAAATCCCCAACATAGTACGGCACCCTTATAAAAAAGGACCCTAAAAGGGATCCTAATGTTTAGAACTACTCTTATGGAGTTTATGTTCAAGGGCCTAGCTCTGCACAGATATAGTGTGCTTCAGTCAAGGGGCTTTGCAATTGCGGTTGAGGATAAAGGGGTTCACGACGGTTCAGGATTTCGTTTTGCCAACTCCACTTTCTTAAGTTACTGCCTCCGAGTAGTATTTCAACCCTACACCCTACTACGCCCGCGCCCGACGAAATCCGAATTAAACCTCAACCCCAGTTAGCAGACTAAGTGCAACAACGGTGATCTTTACGAGGTGCCCTCCCACTCGCGGCCTTGGCCGGCGGCAATGTTTGATTTTAACGCAAGTGTTTGAAATCGACTCAGCGCATGAGGGCAGTTTTCGAAAAGAGGGAGGGTGTAGGAAGCGTAGGGTTTAGGAGGGTCGTGTTCGATCATATCCCCAAACCCAAAACCCTAAATCCCTCAACCCTAAACCACAAGCCCCTAAATCCCGAAACCATCCTAAACCCAAAGCCCAAAGCCCCTAACCTCTAAACTTCCTAAACCCTCTGCCCGAGAATCTCCGTGCTACTACGGCTAGTAGTTTAGGATTCGGTGCCCAGCACCATCATGCGGAGTCTTCCATGATTCGAAGCGGGTTGTGGTCTGGCGTATAGCATAGAACTACTGCGAAGGGAACAGACTTATGACTTTTGCTTTGCCTCTCGAGCATCTCTCGTACGTACGGTTTTGAAAATTGCCCTGAGTTATTTTCATCGCATGAAGCGGCACAGTGATACCCCGTGAAGGTATCATATCGGCCGTGGGGCCTCAGGCACAACGTAGCGGTTCAAAGAGTCTAGGGTTTGATTATAGCGATTCAGTGGTTGGGATTTGTTGGGTTTTGCGTTTTGTCTTCGAGAGGTTCTCTACATTTACGGGCGAACATCCAGGTGTTGGCAGTTTTGGGCTGCTTTGGTGCTTGCTGCATGAGGCCGGTTTTCAGGATGGAGGATATATGGGCAAGATGACTCCGACCTTCACGTTTCAAGGCGTGTAGGATTTTCACCACGAGCCAAAGTGCAGGTTTGAATGACGCGGGAGTGTCTGCAGAAGTTTGGCTCGTGTGCGCCGGCTGCCATGCTGACGGCTGGTACGTCGGACCCGAGCCTGCTCGCAGTCCCTGGTCCTGAAACATGTTTGAACGATCTTGATGCACCTCGGTTGCGTGGATCTCGACATCCCGGCACCGACGGCGCAGCAGCCGCAATGTGTCGTGAATAGCCGGACAAGCCCTCAGAAAAGAGCCCAATCTTGACAAGGAGAGGGAGGGCTGCCTCGTCGTCGGGGGCAACGAGAAAATTGAAATATATACACATTCCTGGCCGAGCCAGCGGTGCGTGCGTGACTCCATTGCACGACAAGCGATATCATATCTTCTTAATTATTCTAGCAGCTTGGCATTGCCGCTCATCAAGCTTACCGTTGTGCACCCGCGGTGGTTTGAGCCAGCTGAGAGGCCGTGGAAAAAGTCCGCGGCTCCCTTCTGGACGTCCTGTTTCAAGTGAATCATTCTCCGCGAGATAGGCTCCGAGCAAGCCTTTGCTCTGCAATACACAGTAAACCACATCGAACATGACACTAGCTTTCGCAGTCGTGCATCAGCAATACCATCAAAGTGAGCAGGTAGTAGTCGTCGTCGTCGTGGTGCTGCCGGTGGTGCTGGCGGCGCTATTGGTGCTTGCGGTGCTGTTGTTGCTGTCGTTGGTTGTGTTGCTGGTGTTGCTGCTGATGCTGCTGCTGCTGCTGCTGTAGTAGTAGTAGTAGTAGTAGTCGTCGTCGTCGTCGTCGTCGTCGTTGTCGTAGTCGTAGTCGTAGTCGGCATCGTAGTAGTAGTAGTAGTAGTAGTAGTAGTAGTAGTAGTAGTCGTCGTAGTAGTAGTAGTAGTAGTAGTAGTAGTAGTAGTAGTAGTAATAATAGTACAAGTAGACGTAGTAGTAGTAGTAGTAGTAGTAGTAGTAGTAGTAGTAGTAGTACAAGTAGACGTAGTAGGAGTAGTAGTAGTAGTAGTAGTAGTAGCAGTAGTAGTAGTAGTAGTAGTAGTAGTAGTAGTAGTAGTGGTAGTAGTAGCAGCATTAACGATAGCAGCTTTAGTACTTAACCGGTAGAAGCCAGTAGTATTACTTGTTGCTGTTGGTCGCACAGTCGTCTAGGGTTTGACATTTTGCGTTTGGGGTTCATATGTTTTATAAGCTTTATGGGTTGGTATTTACTCTCTGTTGGTGTCGTCGTTTGACTTGTTGCAGGTGACCGTTGTGGCTGGCGGGTTCGGATGCAACATATTTGACTGGTCGGTGTGGGTTCTTGACTTGTTGATACTGGCACCGCAGGAGTGTTCATCCATAATCGCAATACGTGCTGTAGCTTCCTGAATTCCAAGAGGAACAGCAATCACTACATATCATATCTCGACTATGAGCACGATACCTGAGTCAGGACATTCACAAGTTCTATCCATGGTCCCTCATGGACATCCCAGGCAGATAGGATACTCGGCGAAGACGCGTCTTGGGAGCTCGGGTGCGCACATCGGAGCCCATCGAACAGCTCACAAATTGTTAGGGCATTGTGGCAGCACTTGTTGCCTGGCAGTCCGTCCTCTTCACTGCAAGAATGCCTGGTGGCTGCCTTGTTGCTTTTCCATCAGGGCAGTCTCATTCAACAGATGGTCCACAGGTTCAGAAATTAGGATGTTGCTGTTCGGTGGAAGATTGGGACTTTCTAAATGGCACTATGCAGTGTCATCTCTGCCGCGTGCGGCCCTCCCAAACACTCAAACCCTGATTCCTTGGAGGCACACTTACACTCACCCTTTTAACAAAATATACCAAAATATGCTAAGCACCCTGTTCTAATGGCACGGAAGGCAGAAGGACTGGCAAAGCCACGTCTCGGACTCAAGTGAGTCAGACTGAAGAGCAGGTGAAGGCTGAAAAAGCACCCTGCCCCGACTCAGTCGGCTCTACAGTACTGCACCCTACATGGGAGAGTCCTTGGAGGATCATGGGACTTAGTAAGTGAGGTTATAAGTCCCTTCATTGGGATTATAGGCAAATATAAGTATAGTTACCTTGGTTATAACCCTACTTACTAAGTCCCATGATCCTTTAAGTGTGAATGTGTGTGTGTGTGTGTGGCTGTGTTTGTGTGTCTATGTACGTATGTATGCATCTGTGTATACATACATACCAACATACAAAGGTACATTGTGCATGTATGCATGCATACGTACATACAAAACATGTGTATAAGGATAAGTTTAAAGATATGCCTATACAATGTATACGGGTAAACACATATTACATAAAGTATAAAAACATGTTCATATGTAATGTATGGCTATACGTTCATTGGTTCGCCTACGCACAAACCGCACGTTGGAAGCTGATCTAGCCTGTACTGTACGCGGTCGTACAGGGCCGGAAATCCCGAGAATGAACGAATGGATGAATGAATGA
>CAJNDV010001481.1:0-10233 GCA_905221635.1 Symbiodinium sp. CCMP2456
CTTCTGACAAGCCCTGCCCGGAAGTCCTAAATCGCGCAAGGGGTTGGACGTCTTAGGACCTGCTCCCATTGCTTTCGAGCATCTTCCTCCTTTCTCACGCCCAGCTCAGTCAGGGCCCGGGCCTGTCATGCAGAAAGAAACAAAGTCGCGCCGCGTGTGGGAGGCACAGGGCTAATCTCAAGCCGCGAACTGCACTCAAGCTCGAGGGTAGCCTCTTTTTTTTAAACTTCATCTTGCAAGCAGCCATTTCAAAGGCATTTTCCCTTTGCTATCGATCGCTGTGACCAAACATTGAGACATTCGCCGAGTTACGTCTCGAACGTAGCATTCTCGGGAAGTAGCTTTGGCCTCTGTTTGGTCCACGCAATCCTTGCATAGTCCTCAAATCCGAATGTGCCGTTCTTGGGCGCCCTTCCAATGCACGCAGCGAAGAGGGACGACATAGCACCACCCAGCGAGTGGCCAAACACGGAAACCCGTTTGCAGTATGGAAGACGTGGGCGGATGTTCTGCTGCCATGATGGGACTTGTGTCATCCGGTAAAGTTCGGCCCAAAAGCCTGAATGCACGAAAGAATCACCGTCGCGCTGCACACGGCAGTCCCCTCTGCATGTGGGTAGCGGCCACGGACAGCATCGATCGTCTGGCAGGGTTAGACCACAGAATGCTCGAGTGACACCCCTTGCATTTTGCGACCAGTCCACAGTATCATAGGTGCCTTGAAAAGTGACAAGGCACTCCAAGGATTGCGGATGCTGGACGAGGTAGGAAACCTGCTCACCGAATTGCCACCAATTGGGCCACAAGGGCGAGTCCACGATCAGTCTGGAGTCTCCGGGTTGATACCTCGCTGCACCGACCACACGAAAGCCTCCTTGACGCGCAAGCTCAGCGCCTTTCTCTGCATCGCGGGTGTACGACAGATCCAGTGCCCAATTGCCTCCGTATTCATGCGCACAGAAAGTCAACATTGAATCGAATTCGATTCGATGCAAATGTTCAGTGGAAAAGAACTTCGGTTACTCAGAAGCCGAGCGACTCAATTGTTTCACGAATGTGTTGGAACTTCCTGCAGCCGCTTGGTCAAAGTACGTCCCACTGTGGAGAGACCAGTCTGCTCGAACAAACCAGGTCGAATTGGGCCAAAGCTGAACATTGCTCAGCGTGCAGGGATAGTAGCGGTCTTTGGATGGGTCGTCGACATCCAAAAGGTAGAGATCCATGCGAGGGTGCCATAGGCTGACCCTGGAAGCTACCCATGCTATGGGATCTGTTTGCTCCGATCCGCCTTGTGTCCGCAGGGTGACAACCCGTGCTCCGGGAAAACAGCCTCCGTCGGCAGATGTCAAAACGAAACCCGGCGAAGCTGACCCCGGGGCTCCGAAGGTATAAAGTCCATCCACAGTGCCTGGCTCACCTGCTGTGGGTAATCTCAGTTTCCAAGGCTAAACCGAACCACTTTAGCCCTAAACCCTCGATTCATCGGGCGAGCCCTACCTAGCCTCTGCTGCGTGAAAAGAACCACGAGGAGCCAAGGTCGAGCTTCTCGTCGCCTGAAGCCTTGGTCTGGGACTGCAAGAGGCCAGCATCCTCGCATTGCTCCTCTGCACTCGTCTTCACCTCTGTGCTTGCTGCAGATCATAGACACAAGTAAGATCTGATGCATGGGTTACTGAAATCGCATCCACACATCAAGGGAGCGCCGGGGCTCTCGGTGAGGATGCAACCACCCCGTTAGACTTATTTGCGGTCAGAAAACAATCACTGCCAGGAGGATCGCGCATGTCAGCATCGCTGCGCTTAATGCGTCTGCGGAGGCTCGGTGGAGACTGGTCGAGGGCCCGAGCCCTAAATGGCTGCATACGGCAACTCCAGTCAGCCAGTCAAAAGCCTGTTTGAGGTGCTTGATTTGCCTTGATTGCAGTATGCTCCCTTGTCGTCGGCAAGAGAAACTGTGTTGACAAAGGCTGAAGACACTTTGATTGCTGACAGTCCATGCAGATTGCAATCTACGAGGTGCGTGATGGTGAGGCAGCGATGCGTCCCACGAGCATTTCCGGTCAGGCAGCATGCCGAAGAGGCTTTGCATCTATATCAGAGCTGCAGGCAGGAGCTATACAGTAAATACTTACCATCTTTTGCTTCACCTAGAGCAGTGCAACTAAATGAATGAGGGGCAGCTGCAGGGAAGACTGGTGCCAAACATCGAAAAACTAACGCAAAACAGTGCTTGGCTCGGATTTGATGTGGCAAGCATGTTCGCTTGTCTATGCTGTGAACTACACGATGCCGCTAACCCCCCGACCCTGCAACTTCCCTTATGCCTCAGAGCTGTGAAGCTGCGCTGCTTCGTCTGAAAGCTGTTGTAAGCGATACTCTAGCCTCACGCAAGCACGCAACCAGTGCAGGCGGGCTGTCCGCGCATGGTGTTGATGCAGTTCAGCTCTGGCGGGGTGTGCTCATGCCAAAAGCCGATGCCGCGACACGTCGATTGAAGAAGTCTAAGGCACCAGCTCCCGGGTTTTTTGCTGCTGTTGCTGCAGCTCCTGGGTTGGAGGCATGTCGGCCAATGCAGGAAGCTTTCTGAATGGAAGGAACTGCCGGCAGGCTTCAGACTGCCATGTTGACTGGGTGCGAGCCGTCGAAGCGAGTTCTTTGAGAAGCTTCCGACGCCTCAGGTCTCCACTGACATCTGTCCATGGGTAGCCTACGTGACTGCCCCGGCATCGTGCATTTTCCTCCCAATTTTCTGGTTTTAAGATGTTTTAAGGTCCTGCTAAGACCCTGGCTCGAGGATGTCTGGCAGGCCTCGGAGAAGCTCAGCGGCACCGGCACCTGTCAGCGACTAGCGTCGCGAGGATTCGGGAGCCCCGCCTCCTTCCCTTCACTTTGTGCCGGCGCAGGCCGCCGTTCCCTTCCGGCACCCTTCCCCATGTCGCCACTCTGCGCAAGACCTGCTTTCCCCCCGCTTCTCCTTCCCCGCCAGTGGGCACCTCCATTGGGCACAGAGGTTTGACACCTGAAAACTCTCAACACGGGGTCAGTGAGACAACGCTCGGGAAACGTTTCGGCCCTCTTCAATTGCAGCGGGGCCTAGGCTGACGCAAAGCGTTTGCAACCAAGTTTCTTGCAACATAATTTGCTTGCCGTTTGAAGGTTGCAAAGAGTAATCCCAAGGGCGTCGTCGGGCATAGAGCGGCAACAGTACATACAGCCACATGACATACTTCCGCAACCAGACTCATTAGACGAACTAGACGCGCCGATATTATAGGTTGACGGGTTGTCAGTGGGAAGAGCCCATGCACAAAAAAAGCGCTGCACACAGTGCAGGGCCGATGATTTTTCACCAGGACTTGGCTTCGGCGCGGTATCCCCACAAAGCTGCATGACAAACCAACACAAAGGACTCCAGCCAGTCCACTTCGGCGAAAGCTTTCACTCGCCGGTGGACTCTTGTTTAGTCTCGAAGCTCCTGTAGTATCCAGTAGTCATACACTACGATATTCGGCAAAACATTTGTGCTGGTGGCCTGGCGGTCCTGCAATGCTGGCACCTTGGCTTGAAGATGTGCGGTCCCATCTCTCGGCTACCTCCTCCAGCGAAGTAGCTCGAAGCAACAACTCTTGCTTTCAAGCAGCGCATGCTGGATCGCTTGGCAAAGGGCATGTCCGTCACGCTTGGTCTGCTCTGGGCTGGTCCCGAATCCTCAGCTGAGCCGCCCTCTATTTGCCATTGCCACTCGTACTTCATTCTTCAAACCTCCTCAACGTGGAAATCCCCTCCCCCTCCTACTGAACACAGGCAACAATCAACGGCGATTCTCTTCCTTCCTTTCTTCCTTCCAATCCGGGGCCGGGTGCAACCCTTACTCCATCTTCTTCGCCACAGCTAAGCAGGCGGGGGGATTCCAATTGAAGGGCCGAATCTCCTACTTTTTGTGGGACGAGTGGGTGCCTCCACTGAGCGCAAGCTGGCAAGACGCCTAGTTCTGGCATGGGCACAGGGGGGCCTTTGTTGCAGCACTTGCAGCTCTGCGACCCTTCCCATTCCACCGAGAGTCCTACCTTCCTTCTCATTGCCAGATCCCAACCCCTAAGGCCTAGAGCTCGACATACAAATGCAAACACTTCATAATGCCAACGTGATACAGTATGAGTCTGAAATGAGCATAATTGGCATCTAGAAGCCACACACGTGCCCTCACGAGTGGACCCAATCTGTGCTGGGCTGGAAATTGTCTAGCTAGACTACAATTGCGACAACTACTGCTACCAGGTTATGCCCACTGCTACCACTACGACTACGATGACGACGACTACTACTTCTGCTTCTGTTCTCCTACTCCAACCCCTACCCCTACCACTGCCGCTTTCACTGCCACTGTTGCTGCTGCTGTTGCTGCTGCGGCTGCTGCTGCTGCTGCTGCTGCTGCTGCTGCTGCTGCCACTGTTGCTGCTGCTGCTCCTGCTGCCTCTGCTACTGCTACTGCTACTGCTACTGCCACCACCACAGCAACAACAACAGGAGCAGCAACAACAACAACACCAACACCAACACCAACACCAGCAGTAGCAGCAGCAGCAGCAGCAGCAGCAGCAGCAGCAGCAGCAGCAGCAGCAGCAACAATAACAACAACAACTGCAACTACTGCAACTACTATAACTACTATGGCTACTACGGCTACTACGACTACTACGACTACCACGATGACTACTACTACCACCACTACCACTACCACTACCACTACCACTACCCTCCACTCCACTCATCTCCACTCCTCCTCCTCCTCGTCCCCCTCCTCCTTGTCTCACTATTTCCCTCACTGCACAGCTGTTGCTTAACAACACATCGAGGCGAACGCAATCCGCTCTGTGCTCCAAGATGCCATCTCGGCAATTGCCTAGTGTACAGGCATGGTTTTCATGATGGGAACAACAACATGCAACCTCAGGCTTGTCGGAGAAGCACCCAGCCTGTTCCAGTTGACGCATCTCGCTCTCCCGGAACTCCAGCAAGCCCACGACATCCACTTCGCTTTCCTCCTCCTGCATGGGCGGATGAAAGAAAAAACCCAAGCATGAGAGGCCGGGATCCAGCACAGCAAAGCAGAAGAAAGCCTTCTCAGCGACCCTGCGCAGCTGCCGAAAGGAATCGTCCTTGGCCTGGGCGGTAACCTTGTCAGAACACAAGCAGTGTACTGAGCTCCCCCTGTGTCAACTTGAAGCTGTCGCAGCTGTCATACGGCTGGTTAAGCCTCGAAAGGTGCCTTTTGCATGTGCGCGGCAACGTATAATACGTGCCCCGGCGAATGATCAGCAGCACCAGCTGGATTCGTGCACGAATACACGCCACGTCAGCTGACATCTATGCTTGGCATCCCCAGGATGATTTCGAGCAGGTACCTCTGCAATGTGGAAGGCTTCCCAGAGCGATTTGGCCTTGCGATGTGGAAAGCAGCATCGAAAGGAAGAGAGTACACGACGAAGAGAGGAGAAAAGGCCCCAGCAAGGCGACTCTCCTCTTTCTCCTCACGAGAGCTTGACACCGAGCAGAGCCCGAGGGCCGAGGGGCCTGTCACGGCAACCGTTACCAAGCTGTCCTCATTCTCTGCTTTGCGCAAGAGGCGATCCACGACGTTCTGGCAAGGAAGTCTTTCCAGTTTAGGCGGAGACAGGGCATGCGAGGCTCCTATTATCTAAGCCCCTGCCTGCTGCATTTGTGACGTCATCATTTCTGCTTTGACCTCGGATGCTTGTGAAGGGGGAACTGTTGGTCTCCTCTAGTGAAGACATGATTTGGCCAGTGGGTGTCGGGCGCGGCCCGATGGACTGGGGACAGGGCCGTGGAGACATCGTCGTTTGCGCTGGATTGCGCTGCCTGTGTAATTAGGGGCAGCGATGCAGCTAGCAGCTTCAGTGGCATGTCGCAACCTGTTCCTCGTGACACCTTTCCCCTAAATTGAGACAGAATGGTACGAGTAGCACAGGGGAGTGTATGTCATGGGAGTGTGTGCGCATTGGTGCCGGCGTGCCTGCTGGATTTCGACTTCGAGGTTGCCGTTCTTGTCCTGCCAAGTCAAAAACCCCTCCGAGCCTGAGGTGCGTGGCCTGCGTGGCTAGCAGTGGCCTAGAGTCGCGGAGTCCCCAACGATCCGCAACGCAACAGACATTCCTAAAGGTCCTAGATACAATACTTCGAAGACGGAACATCCACTGCAGCACCCCTTCTGCGCGTCTCCTGCAAGTCGCGCACGGCATCCACTTCCGTCTTCAGCTGCTTCTGCAATCTCGACTCACGCTGTGGAAGGTCCTGCAAGAGATCGACAGAAACTTTGGCGAAGAAGCGTTGGTTCCGGGAGGTGCCCAACCGTCTCAACAGAAAACATCTCCTGCCAGTTCTCCGTCTCGCGATCGAGGTCCGAACGCAAAGAGTCGCATTCTGCCTGCGGCTCCAACTCCAGACCGTCGACCCGCCAGTCGCCCCTTCCTGTGCCCTGCACTCTGGGGGCCTTGAACTGGCGCAGGTCCTCGCCATGGCTCCGCTGCCATTTCTGGAGCAAGGCATCTGCCTCGGCAGCCTGTTCCTGCTTGGCGGCTTTGTGAGCACTTCAGCCATCTTCAGCCCAGCCCGCTCAAGAACGGTTGTGCCTCCTCCGCTGTGTGGTCCACGATCACAGTGCGAAGTTGTGCTTCCAAGGACTGCAGGAACAAAGCCGCAACAGACCAAAGGATGTTCTGGCATGAGATGCACAATCAGACAGCGGGAGCAAGCTCCTTCTGGCTGCTCTCCATACCACTCAAGGCCATCTCCTCGGAGTTGAGGCGGTCCCTCATCTCCTGTCCAGTACGAACACCATTTCCAAAGAGAAATCTGCGCCCAGGTTCGCGTATGCATCACCGAAGCGCTCCTGCAACTGATCTTGTAAAATGTCGGCTTCAGACTTGTACACCTGAAGATGCGAGTGATCATTCACAGAGGCGCAAGACTTGGACGTTGACCTGCATGAGAAACTTGCCGAGCCATGCGAGACCCATCCCAGCCGATTCCTTGAGCTTCGGCCAAGAGGCTGACTGATCTCTGGGCGTTGGAGGTCCAGAATCAGTCAGGGACGCGTCTGTGCCCTGTCTGGACAGAGAGCCTCTCGATTCCAGACCATCACGTGTTCTCTGCTGTTTAGGATCTCTTCAAACTATAGGGCCAAGCTCCGCCTTTTCATGTGGAAGCTCTAAACCACCGGCCCTCGAGAGCCCCACTTGCCCCACAAGAATCGGTGACACCGCAACCACAACCCTTTTTTCGTGCCGATGCCTGTTAACCTCGGGACCTCGTCTAAGCTGGCGCCGCGGCCTTTCTGATCTGCTTGCTCTGGTGCGTCTGCCACCAAACGCTGGAGTGCGGCGCCCAGTGCCAGCTGCTGGGGCCTTAACAAACACCTGCTCTTGGAGTGCGTGCTTATAAGGCTTACGCTGAGTGCAGCACTCCTCCAAGTTCATGATGGCTTGGATTGCCTCCTCCTCCAAGGCTGCGGCGGGTCGAAGACGTGAGGAGCATGTCTTACCAAAGCCCTGGCTGCTTGGCCTTGCGCGGGCCCTCCACGGCTGCCAGCATGACTGCTTCAGAAAGTGCTCGAAGGAGGCCGGGCTTGCAGAAGGTCTTGGCCGGACCGATGGATGGACCAAATCATATGTTATTTATCGACATTGCAACGGATGGCGGCTTCAACTTTCATTGAGGCAGTTAAGAGAATGTCGACTGGACGACTGGGGCCACATGGAAAACAGTGAGTCCAGATGAATGCAACTTAGTGCGACCAATACTTAGCTTGGCCGTGGTGCCCCGTTGTGCATGTTGCCAGCCAGCCTGTCCGGAAGCCCACGCGAAGTCATCCGAAACGCTCTAATGCACTGACTGATATTCACCGCTTTTCTTGCGGAAGATTCGCAGCAGGCGTGTTTTTTCTATATTCAGCTGTTTCACCTTGTGACGCCTTGCCGAGAAGAAGTGTAGAAGAAAACCGCGGCCCCTCCCTGCCTGGGCAAAGCCACCCGAGAGCCGAAGTAAGCAGTGAGACAGCCATGGAGCAGCTTGGCGCTCCCTGAAGGGGAGCGGAGATTGTCTAGTTGTTCAGGTTGTGTATTCCTACTTGCGAAAGCCCTTCGTGCTTGAGAAAATGGTACTGGTAGCAGCAGCAACACGTCGCGAGCCTAGTCCCTGATTGCTCCGGCTCTGTCTTGGCACAAGCACTTTAGGAGCGATCGGCATGCGGAGCCTGCTGCGCTGTTGGAGGGGTCAACGGCCGGCGCATAGAGCTGCAAAACATCCTGAGCGACGGCTTGCAGCGTCAGAGCGGCTGTCTGTGCTGCAGCTGTCGGTCCCCTCGTTAGTTTGCCTGGCCACCACGAGAACAAAAACAGTCAAGGAACAGCCAGGATGGAACCGTCCGCAAGGTCGTCAAAGTCCTCCGCCTCCGCGTCGGGATAGCCTTGCAGTCGTTGGGTGTCGGGGATGGGCCACATTGTCGGACACAGGGAATACACGTGCGACCACGGTGCAAGCATTGACCCACTCGACCAAAGCAAGCTCTTCTTCAGTGTCAGTCCTCACACAGACCGTCTCACGGAAGAACAAGTGCTTGGCTGATTTCTGAACCCCTCCGTTTTGTTAAACTTTTAGCCTACTTATTATAGTTCATATAGAAATCCAAGAAGTTAAAGTCCAAAGAGCCACCTTGAAGAACGCCAAGAGTGCTTAACAAATTGTTAATGAGGCAACATGCACACGCAAGCCTCTCTCACACTCACTCACGGACACCCTCAAAAGCGTCTTCGGCTCAGACTGGTTTCAGCGAGGGGCATGTAGTGCCATGCCGCGCTTGCAGCTGGCGAGTCACGGACTCAACGACTCAGGTCACTCCATGGCGACTGCTGTGCGAACCAGCGGCAGAAGCGAACAAAGGGGCCAGTATCAGAGTTGAAACGGCGTGGGCTTCCGCTGCGTGAGGACCTTTAACATCTTGAGCGTGTCACGGAGTCTAACGACACGTGAATATGCGAATGGCGCAAACGCCACTCACAATCGCTCACAGAAGCTGCTTGATCTTACCTGCGAGCATGCCAGCACTTCGCTTTGGTGCCAAGTGCTGCCGCCAAGCACATCAGGGCAACAGATGCATCGGCTGTAAAGCTCAAACCTCGCAAAGGTCTTGCTGCAGCTGGACTCGATCGGTTTTTGCTTGTGCATGCAAGTCTCCACGAGCCAGACTGTGGCCGCTTTGGGCTTGCGGACAGCGCGTTCGAGGCCTAGAGCCTGCTTTTCAGCTATGCAAACGGCGATGTGACCGGCGGCTCAGGAGGGGCCAGGAAGGGCAATCCTGGTGAGAGTGCAGACAGCAGGATGTCCCAGGTCGGTATGGAAAACGCATCCTGCACCAGGAGAAAAGCGTACAAACTAGCTACACGGCTTAAAGCCGAAAACTGAATAATGTGGTGGAGGGTTTAATGGGCCCCACCCCTTCGACCATGCGTCCCTGGATGGAAGAAATTGAAAATGAAGGGTGTTTTAGTATCGGTAGTTATCTTGAAGTGGTTTCAAGCTTTTGGTGATGCCCAAACCCTGCTTAACAGTTCTGGGTATCCCTAAACTCTCACTGTACTACTACCTTGCTACTATTGTACCTCTGCACTACTACTGTAAAGTACCAGGCCGCAGACTGGGTCGATTGTGGAGGGGAGGTGTAGGTTGGCATGAATAAATGTTTCCCGTGACTTATTGGGGATATGGCGGATATGGGTGGGCTTGACTGACGTGAAACAGTTTTGGGGGGGTCCGAGGGTTCGGGGGAGCTTGGGTGGAGGGTCTGCCGTGCTCCGAATGCCCGGGAGGCACGGGGGAGGTTTAGGGATACCTAGAACTGTTAAGCAGGGTTTGGGCATCACCAGAAGCTCAAAACCAAGCCCCGCTCACTCCAAGACAACTACCAAGACTCAAGATCCTTCATGTTCAAGGAGACGGCGCCCGTACGGGGCCGTGCGGTGGAGCACAATTTCTGCTGGGGGTTGGGGGGGTGGGGTGGGGGGAGGGGGGGGGGTGATGACGTTCTTGTGCTACTACTACTACTACTACTACTACTACTACTACTACTATAGCCTCTTGCTGCTGCTGCTGCTGCTGCTACACGTGCTCCTGCTGTTACTACTACTACTACTACTACTACTACTACTACTACTACTA
>CAJNDV010001481.1:10333-38747 GCA_905221635.1 Symbiodinium sp. CCMP2456
CATTTTCGCAAAAAGTTCCTAGGACCTTCTAGTGTTTTCGGCACCTGCGAAAGCTCTTGATCTAGACAAAATGTGCGTTTCGCTCGAGTTTTGGCCTCGACGCCGTCTGGCGTCAACATGAAAATGTCTCCCAGCGCACGGCCCCGTACCGGCGCCGCCACCTTCAACAAGACTTTTCCTTCAACATACACTCCCCCCCACAATCGACCAGGCCTGGCACTTTACAGTTGCACAGTAGTAGTACAGTCGAACGAAATAAAATCAAAAACACCGCCGGACAAAAACAGTGCATTAACGAGTTTACCAACAGTTTGCAAAAAAGAACGAACAAGGAACAGCAACACATTGAAGAAACCCACTTAAGCGTTAGTAACATTAGTACAGCTTGTATACATGCATACATGCATACATACATACATACATGCATACATACATACATACAGTTACAGACAAACATACATACATACATACATACAACTATATTACGATATATATATATATGTATATATACACATACACGCCACCAGATCACAAAACACTGGAAAACAATAGCAATCTGGGAGGTAAAACTGAAGGTCTATCTTGCTTCCTCCGCTCATGTCTGCTCCCTCCCATCTACTGATCTATTGAGCCAAAGTTCCGTTTCGGAGTCCACCAATCCATTTTCATTCACAGTGAAGGTACTGGTGACCTGACACACGGTTGGCTGGGAATTAGGACGCTGGGGTGCTGCTCAATCACTTCCGTGGTCGGACACGGATGCTTTTGCACGGGTGCCGGCGGAAAGCAGTTGGTAGATCTTGCAGCAAGCCCGGAAGTGGACAAGGTGCGGCCCTCATATTCCATCGGCGAGCTGCGATGTACGGCTTTATCTTCAGACCCGGGAAAGGCACATTCGCCGTGCCCTCAATGCGCCACCGAATTGCAAACTTGTCCGGCTCGATTATCTGGACATCCTCGGTCGGTGTCGTAAACCCATGCCGAAGACATTAACGGAAGTTGTGACGACAAACGACCCGATTGCCTTCATTTTCCCTGTCGCGATTAATAGGGCCATCGAAGTGTGATAAGACGACGACAGCATCACCGACGTCCATGTCATCGTTTTTGGGCACTCCGCTCCCTCTGCCTGCAGCTCGTCGTGTCACGTCTGCGCACCATCGCCATCTGCACCCATCTTTGCCGTCACTGAAAGCACGGTCTTACGATCCAAGGATGTGCCGAGGACAAAGCCGGCTACCGGCAGACAAGCTTAAGCCGTGTAACAACCGGCTATGGAGAAGTACCTACCTGGCGACGGCTGCATCTCGAAAGCACGGAGGTGGCATGTCCGGCAGCATAGTGAAGAAGAAAGCACGGACACGCAATAGTTGGTAGAGGCAACCGATTGTCTCAACTCAAAGAGCCCTGAAACGCCCCCTGGAGCCATGAAAGGGGTCTCCTTTGGTCCCATGTCGTATGCTCATACGTACTTTTGAACAATCCCAAGGTGCGACAGCATCGGCTTTGCAGCCAGACAGTACAGTGCCAGTGCCCTTGGCGTATTCGCGAATACCATTTGTGGTCACATCTGGATCGCCTCGTATGACAAGCAGCCGAAGCAAAAGATGCAAGTGCCGTCTAAACAACGGTTTGCGCGGCTGATGCATCAAGGACCGAATTCTCTGCCAAGCCACGAAATACAAAACCATCAGAGAAGTATCGAGGCTCCACTCGTCCATTCACACCCCACTGGGTGCGCTGGAAAGCGCGAGTGAATTCGTCTGCAAGCTGCCTTGCAAGGTTTCGTGGGTCCCTTCAGCATTGTGACATGTTCCATGAGCCATGCCAGGCATGGGCGGTTTTGCAGCACACAAGCTAGTCTTTCTTCCAGCATGCCGCAATTGGTTCACATCTGTGCATGCTCGCTTTGTATAAGGGTTCAATCAAGTCTGTCGTGCAGCTGCGCAAGATGACGTCGTGCAGCTTCTCATAGTTGAGGCCACGTTGCGGCAGCGGTGTCTTCTTCCGCTTTGGCTCATCCCACGGGATGTCACCCAGTGCCTTGTCTAATGCATCACTGCCAGTCCCTGCCTGGATTGCTGTCCGACGGGTTCTTCCACCGCTTCACAGCGTGCCGATGCAATTACAGACTGACTCACTTCTGCTACAAACAGCATCGCAACGTGCGAGCCTTAGTGTTT
This sequence comes from Symbiodinium sp. CCMP2456, assembly GCA_905221635.1. Classification (NCBI taxonomy): domain Eukaryota; class Dinophyceae; order Suessiales; family Symbiodiniaceae; genus Symbiodinium; species Symbiodinium sp. CCMP2456. Next base: position 12,517 of record CAJNDV010001481.1, read on the forward strand.
CGGCATGTTTTCGACCTTTAGTCTGTGCGGGATGCATCGTTCTCGTCTTTCGAAGCTCTGGGCTATGGCAAGCACACATGACAGTCGCACAGCAGCTCCACTCCTACGGTCGTTGACACTGAACTCCACACAACTTCACGGCTGCAAAAGTCGTCAAACTGGGGTCCTGTAGGGCCGGAGCCGGAGCCGCGGGAGCCGCGGCCGCAGGCAAAGGCGCGGCGAGAGCCAAGAGGGCACCTCTGGCTCTGAAAGAAAAGCAACAGCAATTCTGCCGACAAGGCCCTCATTGACTTTCCTGTCGCCCGCTTAGTTCTCGAAGGCACGGCGCGAGGTCGGTGTGCGAGAGAATGTGGGGGTAAGTTGGTTCCGAGACCTCGGCTACGGAATTGCCAGCATAGGTAATGGATAAGTTAAGCGTGCTATGCGGCCCTTCTTTTCTGTGCCGTCTGAACGCAAGGTCAGAACATATAGTCTCAAGTCGAACATGCGATGTGACACCGCGAATCCAGGAACTTTCGGGTAGCAGCGAGCAGTGCATGTCGGGCTGCCAGGCTGACAAGGCCGCTAAAGCCGCCAGCAACGTCAGCCTCAGCCTGATCCTGGGCCGCCTGGGCAGCCTGCGCCCAGTGGACCTGCAGCCCGCGCCGGGCCGGCTCGATAGCTCCATGGCGGCGTCGCCAGTCTCGAGACTCGGGAATGATATGTCTGCTCTGGCGTCTCCCTTCTGCTCTCAAGCATCCTTACTGCACAGCTTGCTCATCTTGCTCCTGTAAGGTTTTGCTGCAATTCTGGTGTCTTAGCGCAGCTGCTAAGCAAACCCTTGCAAAAGCAGATTCTACCAATTGCAGGCAGGTGCCTCACTTCTTGCCTGATGTGTGCAAATCTGCTTTTCTTGATGCGGTGAATCTTCGAGGTCTGCAGGCGTCAGGTGCAGCAACCCCACATTGAGAAGGCCTGAGCAACTTTTCACAATTCCTGCAACCAAACTGAGCTGATCTCGTTTCCAAATTGCTGCCCGGGTGCGTGGTTGAGCTTGGCTCGTAGAGATCAGCTCGTGCCTCAAACGTCTCACGGACAAATACACTGCAGGGAATGCATGTCTTCGGTCCCCGTCGCGCTGCCCTTGCTTAATTTGCAAAGTGTCACCGACCAAGCTGTGAATTTCTGTGCTGATGCGGAGTGGCCGTGGGCTCACCAGAGTCCATCCTTGCACAGGACGAAACTGCCGGGCAGCACCTGCGCACAAGCAGCCAGGAAAAGGTGAGTCATGTCAGCTGCGCAGTAAGCCACAATCCCAGGACGTGTGATTGTGCTAGTCGCTGTGATAGTGGTTTCCTTCCCGGGGCTGAAGCCATATGCGGCACCGTGCCCGCTCTTACGAACTCCGGGTTTTCCAAGCTCAAACCATCACATCTTCAGCAAAAATCCGCTTCCTGTACTACTCGCTTCTTACTGACAGGACCTCGTAGCTCTTGCTTTAGCACGTCCAGAAACGCAGGTCGCCCAGGCCGCCCTGTATCCTGACAGCATTTCTTCGGATCTGCGTCCGAAATCGATGGGAATTGACTCAGCTGGTATTCAGATCATGGCAAGGCTACCACATGCCGTTTCCCATGGCAGGTACTTTACGTGCGACCACGGAACTCCAACAAGGACGTGGGCACCTCGCTGCAGGGCGGCAAGACATCCTGACATGGCGACTGGGACGATTCAATGCAGCTGCGAGTATGACCGGATGACCAGTAGTGTACATACTGTAGCTTGCTGTAGCAATGTAAGGGCCTTGTCACAAGCTCGCACGAAGATAACATGCCACAAGAAGCCACACGGGCCGACATCAAAATTGCAACCCTGCTGCTGTTCTGTACCTACGTCAGCACGTGCTGCACCCAGTTCTGGTCGTCAGAGCCAGTCACCGGTCCTGCTGCAAGCGCTTGTGACGTTGAGCGCAAGTACAGCAGGTCTGCTGCCACCACAACGTCCTTGGATGAGAGCACCAGGGTCGAGGTGTTCGTTTCCCACTAGTCTAACCACCGTTCTCGTGTTGAGCAAGGGTAGTTTTTCCGTTGTTTCAGTCTACTTTGCTTGTGCCAAGTTGTGAAGTTTGGGTTTCACAGGCTCGCACCTTCGGGCTCTTCCTCGTTACATACAAACCTCCATGCTTCAAGAACCCCTTTGCTCCCCCTCGCAGCTTCTGCTTTTTCTCGCTGCACCCGATCCACTCGCATCTGTCGCTCACCCAATAAAACGTATCTTTCTCCCTACAACTTGGCAGCTTTAGCTACACGCCCTCTCGAACGCCCTCAATTAAAGCAACGATGACGTCTGCGAAGCAGCAGTAGCAGCCGCAGTATCCCCTGTGGGCCATCCTCCTCCTCCACCCTCCTGAGTCTCCCCAGGTTCGGGTCGAACCTCTTGCAACAAATATCGCGACATGTGCCGTGTCTCACATGCGTTACGACCGTGTGCTTCTGTATTTTAAAAAGTGCTCTGTGTGTGTGTGTGTGTATGTATGCTTCAGTGCTTTCAACTCTGGAACAGCAAGATTGTTCTTGCTTCGGTGCTTCGAAGGCTTTGAATGCTTCAAATCTTCAAGGCGGCAAAATAGCTTTGTAAGTTACTGGTTCTTCTGATTCTAATTCTAACGACTGCGGCCACGAACTTATGTGACCCTGTGGGGTGGCATTGGTATCTCCGAGGCTGTTCGATGAGGATCAAATATTCGTCTGAGCTTCAGCTTCTGGCACATCCTCCTTCGTGAAATCTAGCAGTGCAGTTTCCACAGGCAGCCTCTTGCTGAGCTGGTTCTCATTGAGGACCACGGCCTGCAAATACTTTGCTTCGCCTCGCTTGCTTTGTTATTGTAGCGCCGCGCGCAGTGGGAATCATCCGTACGTCTAACATGCAGCACATTCAGATTTCTGGAATTGCAAGCGGCCTGGCCTGGCGCAAGAGTGCCAAAGGCTCCTCACGATAATCCGTCGCTAGTGCCTGGTGCCCTGCAGCCACCGCAGCCAACGAGCACAGCCCTGTTCCGGCGCCGAGTTCCACCACACGTGCGGGGCGTTTCTGCAGGGCCAGCAACGGCAACAGCATGCAAAAAGCATCTGCCTTCTGCCTCCCTTCATGGTGCACTTCCAGCCTTCCCGTAAGTGCCGAGGAGGCCAATCAAGGCTGCTGCCACAACCTGCGCCGCTGGCCAAAGCACCAGACCGTACGGATCGCCTTGCAGCGGCATATTTGCTGAGTTTCCAACAGCTCATGTGTGTCTCAAAGCAAGATCGGTGCATCCCAAACTTGCCTTCACTAGTACGGTAGTCAAGCTGCTTTCTGCCGAGGAAGTGGGTTGCTCCAACGCGTCCTCGACGAGGCGCTCCTAAGTTGCAGCCACTCCCTAGAAAAGCGGATAGCTGGCACAGTAGGCGAGCTTCTTGCTCTGGGAGGGATGCCTCGAGCACTGAGAGCGCCAAGTCCTGGAATTCGACGTGTTCAAGGGCCACCCGCTACGTGCTTCTCTTCAAGGAACCTCCCGCACGTGGACGCGCAAGTGCGTGTAACCGTCCACGCTACCTGGGGCCCCAGGAGGGGAGAGGTCGGCATGACCCTGCAGCCCTGCACAGCGAAGTTGCCAGATTCATAGTACTTTTCACAGGTTTGTGCCATAGCCAAGCGGAGACAAAATTTGACGAAGGTAGAATCTAGCCAATTCCATTCTACATATTCCAGGTCTACATTCTCCGCCGATGAAACTGCTGTGCCGTGCTGCAGGCTGCATACCACAGCAATCAAGATCTGTCATCGTGCTCTTCACTCATCTGGTCACAGTTCAAGCATGTTCAACGGTGCGCCACGCCATGCGCTGAAACGGGTCAGGTGCCGGCCAAGGCACCTACCACTTCCGGTGCTGGAAGTGGAGGAACGGCAATACCTCAACATGCCGAAGGAGTGGGTATTGAATGAGAGGTGCCATTGGCAGAGTCTTTGCACCGTGAATCCAGACAATGCGGAGCCAGCTGATTGTCTATGCAATGTCTTCATGCCAGCGAGCTGCAACAGTAAGCGCGTGGCGAAACAGTAAGAAGGAGTCCGAACAGGATAAGCATGTCATGTGCGGGTCCCATTCTGCAGCTGGCCAAGCTGGGGTTGGGGAAAGGGGCAGATTATTCCACCCTGAATTTAAGGCTGCTTCATGCTCGTCATGTTATGGTGGCCGCACCTCATTCAAACCATCTACAAACACCGACTGCAACAATATGCTCGAGAATTCCTGAAACCGTCCGCTTTATCTTTCAGCTTCTGCACATCATGTGTGTGAGGAATTACCGCCGCCCCGAGGCAGTACTCTTGCGTCTGGAACCGTTGTTCAGCGTGCGACAATGCAGCATCAGGGGCGGTGCTTGCAGCAGTCTATGCAGGGCAGCCTCTCGAAAAGTAACATAACACGGAGGGATCACCAAAGCCAAGCACATTCCTAGGATCGTAATTGCGCAGGTTGCAGACTTCGTGACAAGCCTGAAGGCCATTCTTGCAACCTGACAGTCACGTCACCTCCGTGAAGTTTGGTTAGTTGTGTTCGGCACCTTCCCTAGATCAGGGCTCGAAGAGTGCCCTTTTGCAGGCCACGCTGCCAGCACCTAGCATTCGGCTCGGCGGAGTGGGCCTATAGACAGGCACCTGCATGTCCTTGAGACGAAATGCAGAATGCCAAGTGAAACATGAAACGAGGACTGCCTTGTCCACTCTTGCATCTGGCGATAGAGCCTCCCCCTCAGCGGAAAAACTGATCCATTCGCTGAGTGGTCTGTGCCTGCGAGAGCTGTTCGACTCGAGTCTCGCTTCAGTGCTCCGCAGTGCCTTCTGACTCTTCCCCAGCCCCTGAGTTCTGGCCTGGTTGGAGGCACCGAAGTTACTGGTTGTCCACTGGGTGGTGTCCTGACTGCTCGAACCATTGCAGCGATTGCCTGTTGAGTCCCGGCCTAGCACAGATTAGCACAGTAGCACAGAGGAAAGCTGGGTTGATGCCGTGTCCATACGTGGCCCCTGCGCAGGGTAGTGCCTTGAAAAATCACTATTCTCTCAGATGGAGAGGACACAGGCTCCATGTTTCAATGCATGGCCCGTACGCAGCGAGAGCTATAACCCTCCGGGTCCGACAGCGAGGCCAGGCTGCCTGCCCGGCGGAGACGCCCAGACCTCTTTAGCCGGTCGAATGCATCGCGATCTCGAGATCTCGAAAATTCAGGCCAATAGAACCACATGTTGACTGAACCGATCTGAAACCACTTCTCGAGCTGCGGCATGCCGGATGTGCTGTCGCGCAGGGGTTCACTCTTGGGCAACATCTCCACACGTTCGGGAAACTGTCGACTTAGCAGCACACTTTGCAGAGGCAAAGGACTCAGCGACATGGCAGAATCTGGTGACATGGCCCTGCAATGATCTGCAATGTTCACGATGGAGTCCGAAAGGCCTTCCAACGGTGCTCCGTGCAAGGCCGAACTGCACCAGACTTTGCTGCTTCTTCAGACGCTGGAGAGGGTAGACACAGAGAATGCCTCTGATGCGAGGCATCAGTCCAGCAGCTGCAGACACGAACCACATAAAAATCTTCCACACGCCTCCCTCTCTAACCGTTGACCTATGACCTATGCCGAGCTCGGCTTGGGGCAAATTCTCGCATGCCGCAAGGCTGCGATGTAAGGGCAATTTACTACTTCTGTCATCTCTCAATTCCGAGAGAACCGGAAACGCGATCAGGTGCGTCTCAGAACCCTTGGGCCGAGCGACATTTCCGCCCGTAGAGCGAAGCAGCTCCCCACGTTCCATCGAACCTTCCACATGCGATGTCATGTGCAACGCCGACAAAAAGGTACAGCGCAAGAAGCATTAACGGACTGACGGCCAAGGCCAAGCAACGTGTCGCCAGGCGGAACGACGGCTTTCTGCACTCCTGGAAACTCTGTGAGTTCCGTAGACTCGTAGACACCACATGCACTTGCACAGCATGTCCGCAACTCGCACTCGCGGTCCTAGGGTGTTGGTATGGAACAACTCGCCTGGGCTGCGGCCACGTCTAGACTGAGAAGTTGCATGTGTCGCGGAGGCGAGCTGCAGCCGGTCGCGCCAGGCCCGACGAAGACCACATCGCGGCCGCTGGTATTTCGCTGGGGAAGGCCGAGAATACACTTCTCCTGAGCTAAGATTCCATTTTGTACGCTCCACAGTCCCCTACATGGCATAGAGTTGCCAAGATGCAGCGTACTCGTCGAAAGTCGCTGGGCGTGAACAAGGGTACTTTTGTGAAGCAGCGATCCTCAGCTTCCGAATGCTTCCGGATGGCCCGTCCCATCAGCTACAGCACTTGGAGGATCATGGGACTTAGTAAGGTTATAACTACCCTAATTGATTGGGGTTATAACTATAGTTACCTGGTTACCTTATAACCCTAGTTACAAAAGGGCTCTGCACCAAAGACTCATCATCATGCGGTCCATCTCTCCGCCAGTGAATGCCCTGCCATCCATGTCGAATTCTGCCAGCCCGACGAACCTGCGAAGGAGGCTGGAAGGCTTCTCCACTGCGGCTAATCTTCGATTTCAAGATATTTTGAGAACACTGTGTACAATTCGCCCTATCTTGCAGATTCATCGTCGCTGAGACTGAAATGCCGAGGCACACCACTTGCCCGGGTCGCGCCGAAACTGGAGCTTCACGATTTGACAACTCCTCCGATTTGAGACTTCAACAACATCGACACGCGAGACATCCTGGAAAGCTCGGTTCGACTTTAAGCTCAGGCAGCCGTTCCGCCAAGGTGCCGGGTCTCCATGGTAGTTGTCAATCCGCTCGTGGGTCCCAGCACGGCCCTGAACACGGCCGCTCCGTCGAATGAAGATTATAAATTATAAATTATGTATAACCATCAGCGCACAATGGCCCCAGTCCGCAAGATGCCGCAAGAGCCGCTTCCACCAGTGTGTCACTATAAATGAACTTATTCTCGAGTGGCCACTGATGGTCTCACACAGACTCACAAAGCCAAGGCTCATGCGGCAATCCCCTTTCCGAGAAGTCTGACCACAACTCCGGCATCTTTTGATTTATACTTCCTTGGAAAGGCGGAAGAGGCCGATGCATGTGACCCGCCTCGAAGTTACATTCTACCTAGCTCCAGCTGCAAGATCCGACTATGGCGCTCGGGCACTAGGAATCGCAACACGTCGTGGTCTGCCTATGCACAGCTAATATTCCAATAATATCCATTCACCAAGTTGCGATGGAAAGGGCTGTGTCTTGCAACAGGAAAAGCATTGATGCCTGGTGAAAGGGTAGACAGAGTTGTTCGGAAATCCAACCACTACCTCGTTGCAGGCAGGACAAAATGACAGAAGAGGCTGCACAAGGCCCATAAGGCCCTTGTCGTGCCAACCCATTTTTTTAACCTGGCCAAGCCTGGCGCAAACCCCATCTCTCGTCCACGACCACTCCGACAGGAAGATGGACGAAATTGATTGCTCAATTTCCCACGGCTTCGTGCAAAAGTGAGTCGACACCGAACACGAAGAAAGGATATGACCAAAACTGCCAGGCGTGTAGTGTTTTACTGCACTGCAGCCACTACACTACCACAAGGCACAAGTCTTCCCCTTCAGGATGAAAACCGAAAGAAATCAGAGCTGAGCGGATCGAAATGGGTGCCGCCCCCAGCTGAGTTGAGGTCCCGCTTGGCTTGACTACACGAGGCTTGATCCGTTCATGTGATCAACCAAATCCGATGTGCTTGTGGTGTTGCCTTCTTCGATCTTCTTCGTGCCTGTGCTCTATGCGTCGCTCTTGAATGAGGCAAGGGTTGTTCTTCCTTTGTTTGATTCACTCTCCGAGCACAGGTGCCTGTAGACACACCCGTTGGTGGCGGGTTTTCTATCTCGTGGTAGAGCATGACGCCAATGCAGAGAGCATAACATTCAACAGCAACAACGAGGGGAAGACCATCCTGATTCTACATTTCAAAAGGATTCCAAGATCATGCGCATGTTCCCCGGCCCCCATATTAATTAAGACCTAGCTCTGCAGCAGGTTGGCGAGACTTCCATAACAGTACAACAGCGTGAGCTCGGGGGGGGGGGGGCCTCCACACAAAGTGAGTTCGAAACTCTTCCCTCTGCTGACTAGACAACAAAAGGTCGTTGGCCGGGAGGGACAAGCCCCGGCAACAACACGGCTCTGAACATGGACAGCAAGACACTATCAGATGTCCCCCAGGGCTCGGAGTTCGTTCAGGGCATGAGGGTACTCTGGGCCTGTTGCTTGAATCAACCGCACAGTCAACATGCTAGGTGTGGTGACTACAAGTGCAACACCAACATACTAAGCATCACATAACACAAAAAATGTACGACTCCGGTGGGAAACAGGCTTCAGCGGTCACTCAAGGCAAGTCTGCCGGCATCGAGATCATCAAACCGTGCTGGAAGACTGCTGAGCCAAGGTGCCGACCCGGTGCTAACAGGAACACAAGACTCCCCCCGCCCCTGTGCTTGCCTCTGCAGTTCTCAGGTGTCTCACAGTTCACATCCCCCGTTCATGGAGGTGCGTCGCTGGAAGTCGGCGGCGTCGGTTGCTTGCGTTTGAGCTGGGGCTGCTCGCTTGCTTGCTTGGGGTCTGGGGGAGAACCTGGCTCTCTCTCTTCTCGCTCTCTCTTTCTTTCTTTCGCCAGGGCTATGGACCGGAGGATTGCTTCCCCTGCCTCGCTCCCTTCTTCTGCACACCCAAAGGAAGGCAAGCCCTCCCCGCGCGCGCACGCGCACTGGTCGTCCAGGTCTGTCAGTAACCCTGCTACGAGATGAGGCCGCGGATGTGATCCTCCCTCTCTCTCTCTCCCCTGGGCATGAGGGTCTCTCTCTCTATCTCTCTCTCTCTCTCTCTCCCTCTCTTTCTCTCGCTCAATGTAGGACAACGGCGTCGGGCCTGAAGGCAATGTCTGGAGCCCGCTGTTGAGGCGCCTCTCCTGGAGAGGGCGCTTAGAGAGCCATCTTAAACTCTTTCCCGTCTGAAGATCTTTCTGTCGACTGTGTTTGCCGTCCTCTGTTGCAGGCCCATGGCCTACCCGCGGCATGTTGCCGCCCGACCTGCGCACTGCCGGCTATGCTCTTCGCAGGACTGAAGTCCCACCGGCCTCAGCGCCCCGTTTCACCGAGGGCCCCGGCTAGAAACTCTTGACGCCGACAGTTTGAAATCACTGCGGCAGAATTGGCAAGGAGAGCTGCGTTCACACTGCGGCGACGTCCACGCGGCAAGGACATTCAAGTAGGTCTGCACGCTTGTTTTCAAATAACCAATGCATGGCACCCCTTTGGCACCACGAGTTAAGGACTCTGGACTTGTTCGTTAACAGTCCGAGCTCCACACAAAAGTCGAAACTCACACCGAGTTTTATCTCCGTGAACACAGCGCGCTGCCGATTCACTTCGCCGGCAAGGACAGGAGGTTCGAACCTCGCTGCCAGATGCTGCTTAGATTTGGTTTGGAGATTGCACGCAAAGGCGAGATGCTGGAGGCAAAGACCGCGGAGGCCCGAAGCGGCCGAATTTGCAAGCGCTTGCCTTATGCCCAGCTTGTCAGAAGATCGGTTTGACTGACGCGGGAGGCATAGTGAGTGCATGCCATGCATGGCTTTCATCAAATGGAAGTTATGAAACAAGTGGATTTGCAACAACGCCAGTTGGCGAAGAGCTCTGTGTGCTGATATGTGACCCTCGGCCGCCAACTACCGGTAGTTGTGTAACTTCCTTCCCTGCCCACCCCAGCTGTAGGTGGCCTGAAGTCTGGAAAGCCGCAAGCTGCTAATTTCAGTTATGGGTCCATCTTCATGTTCATCAAGCTCCTGGAGTGGACAGACACGCGCTTGGCGGCCAAACAAGTGTTGTACTTGAGCGCAACTCTCCTCTTCGTCCACTGCGAGTTGTTGTGGGATGGATGTCACACGAGGAATGCTTCGGACCTGCCGCTGCCGAGTTCACACAACTTGTTTTTTGGCGAGCCCGGATGGCCTGTGGAGAGAGCATGGCAGACAGCGCCGGTGAGGAGCCCAACGACTCATCGACCGCCTGCGGGCTAAGTTTGCAGACGTGCAGTCACACAAGTTAAGCTGAAGCGAAAGAAAATGGCTGTTTGCCTTTTGCAAGCTGAAAACAAGAAGCTACAGCCGATCTTCGGCCTGAAGGTTCTCCTGGTTCTGCTGCAAGAGAAACTGCACACATTCCTGCGAAGCAGCTCAAAGCAGGACCCAGGCTGCTCGGCATATGGCAGGTCTGGCAATCGTCCTCCACCGTCCAAGGCGTTGTGAGGCAACCCTCCGGCATGTAATCGCCTGAAGACCGCGCCCCTACTACACCGAACAGACAAACATCCTGAGAGATCTGCAGCGAAACATAGATATGATATGCATAGGTGCACATGCACAGACAGGCAGGGTGCTCGCGCCCTGCCTAGAACATGCAGCAGTATCTGCCGCGGCCTTAGAAGAACCATCGGCTTGCGCACCGTGCTTTGAAAGCAGCCTTGGGCCTGCCCATCCGTCATAACCGGTCCTGCTCTCAGGAATCGGCTGGCCAGAGGCGTGAGCGATCAAGAACGCTATCTTCCGCTTGCGATATGCCTCAAGCCTTTGCTGCCAGTGGCCGCAGCGTGCGTACTTTGCAGAAAAGCAAGCACTGCAAGCTGCAAGCTGGGGAACATCATCCCTAGCGCTTCAACTGCAGAGGTGTCCATGAAAGGCACGGATGCCGCCGAAAGTATGATGGATTTCAGCGGCCTTCCCTCCTGAGTGGATACAGTGTGCAATGAATCCTCAGCATTCCTCCCGCCGAGCCACAGCACTGGCAGAAATCTCCATTTCGTCGAGCCACTCCTCGCATGCACGTACCCCAAGAAGCTGTGCTCTTCCAGATGCCATGAAACGAGGTCCTCCAAGCGTTCCACGTTAGCATAGAAAAGCGGGCCCTCCGGACGGAATGAAAGAATCCCCAGCCGTTGTGTAGTGTCTTTCCTCTCCTGACGGCTCCCGGACACATCCGACGAGATACAAGAGCAAGCGCAGGTCATAGCGTGCGGACTGCTACCAATCTTCAGCGTGCGCCCTATTTCACGGCTTGGAAACGAGAGGCCACCCACAGCATGAAGCGAAGTAGGTAGATTCCGGATAGATAAATCACATACATAGTTTACATAGTCCAAACACACATAGCTGAATGTCCTTGTGTGTTATACTAGTCGACGATGTTCTGTGGAAAAAGAAGCACGGATGGACGACATGAGCCAGAACTTACATGACATGAGCTTACATCGACATGTCTGCGGAAGATACCGTCCTTGACATTTAACCACCGCCCGCGCTCTTCGCAGTAGCCCAAAGTTGTGATGGGTGGGTCGGCCACTTGGTACACAATCAACACCAAAGACACGACCACCGCACCGAGGATACCTCGCAACGCAACTTCAATGGCACTTGAAAGCACCACAGCCTGCGAAGAACTTCTACTTTTTGATCCGGCCTTTTAAGGCTCCGAGGTAGAGCGTGAAGAGAAAGGCCACCCACCAAACCTGATTCCGTGCAGTTAAAACCGCTTCTCTAACATGTGGAGCAGGCCATCGTGCAGGCCGCGTGACAGCATAGTCCACGACATATGTTCGCTGGCGCGTGCGTGTTGACCGCAAAGACCACAGCCATGCGGCATGATTGAACTCCTTGCCATAAGAAGCGCCCGTGCTGCGGCGCAGAGGGATTATGCTTGCGGCCATGCAGAGCTTACGTCCTTGTTGTGCTTATTGGTCATTCCCGGCTTCTGTTACCATGCCAATGTCGCAACTAAACATCAAGAGCCGAGCACTTGGTAGCATCTCTGATCGCAAGTCGGGGCTTCTCACGAACGACTTCTGACCAGTCAGGCAACCGTGAGCGAGGACGCCCCCAAGATGATAATGATGTTCAGAGCACACCTGGACATGTGGTATGATCACATATTATACAAGAACTACTTGGCAGAGCGGAAGGTGTCTCTTTGCACTGGCCTCGGCACATAGTAGATGTATGGACTCAGAAGTAGAAGGATCACTGCAATCACACAGGCCACGAATATGTTCGCACCTGTGCACGGTCAGGTAATGCTGCGATGTGATTCTGTAAGTAATTAGACCCGAAGCTACCGTCCAGACAGGAATGCCCAGGACGCAAGAATGCGTGTGCGTTTCCGTGGCCCTGCATGCTTCGGGGATATTATGGGTGGTAGGGATTCAGGGGTTCATGTACAGACAACCACAGCATGCCGTCGATATGCGTGAATGTGTTTGTGCAGGAAGAGGCCTAACTGGCTCCTCACCCCAATGGCACTGGCAATTCCTTGCGTGTGCACATTCGAAGTTGCAAGAGTTCTTCGCAGCTCCGGGATGCACTCGGTCTGGTAATCACAAGTACCGCTAGTGCCTGGATGTGCCTGGCACCTCTACAAGCTAACCTTGGTGCGCCCGCTCAAACGCTGTCAGAGATAGGTCTGGCCAGGGTCCCATCCGGCTGAGGCCGATTTGAGTTGGGACCGCCCCGCACATGGCACCACCCACATTCCTCGGCGTTGCCATCGCACTCTTTCAGCTGGCTCAGGCCAGCACAGGAACACGTGAAAGCCCCCTGCTCATTGCGCCCGGCCAAGAGTTCAGGGAGCCTCAAACTCCAAGCTTCGCTGCTCCGAGCGCGAGGAGCTCATTGACAGCCACCACTTGGTAACCTGCCTGGTCGTGCAGTCTGCTATGTCAGCTCTGCACGGTCAACCACACATTCTCGCAGTTCTGTACAGAAAACAGTGTGTGTGTGTGTGTGCAAAACCAATTCCGCCATCGCGACTTTGGCAGCACTGTCAGGATCAGCCTTAAAATGTTACTCATCGCTACTGCGAGCATTTGCGCGGCAGTGGCATCGCACCACACCCGCCTTCATCGCAAACTTCCTCGCAGCTGCAAAAGACGAAAGGAAGTTCACCAGGGCAAGCCTTAGAAGAGCGTATCAGAAGAGAGACGTTTAACTTTGTGTTTGTGTCGTTGAAACTTTCGGCTAGTACTGCTCCACGTACGTTCAGCTACCTGTATCTGTACATCTTTCGTTCCCGACGTCATCTAATACAAGGAATACAAACAAACCCGACATCGATGATTGTGTTCATTTTGCTCTGACCCTTGCCCTAACAGTCATTATGATGCGCAGTCCGATTGTCCATGGCATGTACCTGCATGGGTAAACACCCGGCCGTGAGGCCGTGGAATCTCAAGATTCCCGGCACAATGAAGTAGGAGTGGGAGGAGGAGTTGTCGTTGTCGTAGGGTAGTTAGTGGTAATGGTGTTTTGCTCTTGCATGGCTGAACGAGTCACGAAGCGGGTTACAGAAAGATCCTCGTGAACTCATCTAACCTTGATGGTGCAGATCACACTGCCGCTTATTTCGAGCAGGTCATGTTTATTTAGTGGGTTCTTGCTGAACCAAACTGACATGTCCTTGTGGCAAAATGCCATTCACTCCTTTAGACCACGAAGCATTCAGATTTAATTACCAATTGCAAGCTCTCAGCTGTCCAGGTGCCGGTGGTGATGTCGCTGTGACAATGCTGACAATGATACTATCGGCACTAGGCTAGCGGCTAGTAGACCTGGTCTCTCAAATTTTACTTTCTGCAGGCCTGGCTGGCAGAAAAACACTGCTTGTATTTCCGTGGCACATCAAGCCAAGAAGCATCACGGCCCCGGGAAAAAGCTCCTTCGCAATCTGCCAATCGTCACCTTTGCTCGAGAGCACTCATCAAAGTCTTCACCTATCAATTCCATAGGGGGTGGCCCGTGTAATTTGGTGAAATGTAAGCTTGTGCGCTGACATGCTTTGCTAAGTCTGCTAAGTCTTGGATTGCTACGAGTACTGTGTCTTTCATGTTTGCTCCTTTGCTTCGGGCTTGTTGCTGGTGTTGCTATGTCAACCATCTACTTGCACTGTCATTCGAAGGGATGTGGCAGCTACGAAGCTTTGAATCTGGCAGGAATCAATCCCAAATTGACATACAAGTTCCAGAAGCCTGTGAAGCTTTGCTTAGGCTTGTGGCTTGTCTGTAGCGGCCACGCCAGCGCGGGGAACCCCTCGGGAACATGGCCAATGACAGCGATGCCGAAGGGCTCTGCAATCCTTGGTTCGCGTAACAAATAGGAAGTGCACTGGCTCTGGCCACTTCAGGGATTCGGGCAAAAATATGCGAGTGCAACCTCTAACTATCTCGCCGATGACTGGTGGCCTATGTCGGGCATTGCCATTTTGTCGCAAAGGACTCGACTGCTGCCCTTACTGCCCAGCTCGACCCGCAACACAGAAATCAGTGATTCCGACCAACATCTGCGCGGCCTGCTTGCGATAAGTGCCGACATCACGAGCAAGACGACCTTCAGAAGTCTCTGCTCCATTTGGCTCTCTCTTTGAACATCCCAACTTATGCCAAAAACACGCAGCTCCAACATCGAGCCTCCTTAAATTCCGCGACCACCTTCAGCCACGAGCCCATGGACTTCAGCCTCTTCGCAAAATGTAGAAAGAGCCAAATACCTAGGTGGTGCACAAAGACCGGGAGAGGCCCCGGCATGTCTCAACTTGCATCACCATCTTCGGCAGTGCGCAGCCCCTTTCCCTCAATCAGAACAGCTTTCTCGCTCGATGCTCTCTCTTGCCGTGGGCGTCTGAGTCGGCGTGCATGACCCGCCCGTTTGCAGGACGCCTGCAGGACAAGCTCCGCTTATGGGAGGGCCCCAGCCACGCGAGGATTCATGACGACTGGTCGATCAAAATCAAGACCATGCAGGGACTTTAACTTGCCAACCCACCCGCAGCTACGCACAAGCACTTGGCAGCGCAGGCTCAACTTGAAGTGAAATGCAAAAGTCCCAGTCACAAGCCGCGGCTAAGACCTTGACAACCAAGACAGGTAAGTCCACACCTGGTGACGTCTGCGACAAACCAGGGTTAAGTCCACTGAAAATGCTTGCAAACTGGGCACTCCTTGCCATGATCACGCATACTGTGGTAACAGGAGAGACATAACAGATGTGGCAACAAGGCTCAACCGCAACTGTTGCCCGCTCCCTGCAACAGATCTTGCCATGTCTTGGAACTGGCCTCCTCTTCTCATCTCACTCTTGTGATCTCTCTCCTACACCTTGCTCTGGGACTGCTTCGCATTTGTGTCTGCATGTCGAGCCTCTCTTTGATGCCCACAAACAACGGTGTTATTTCCACGTCCGGAGAACAACATGGAGCCGGCCTGTACCCTGATGTATCCTGACTATGTCCCGGCAGACCAGCTTCTGATCCTTCTGCCTTTCGCCAGCCTGCTGCCTGCTTTCCACGAGGTCCTGGAGTCCAAGCCATTCTTGTCTGAACAGGCTCCCTCCGACCACGCTGCGGGTGCTTTGGCAGCCCCTGGCGTACTTCTCCCATTCTGCTTCTCCGGCACATGCAGCAGCGATTCTCCGGAAATCGCTCCGACAGACAACGGTGTACTCTGTCTGAAAGATTGGAGGAGATGGCTAGAGCCTGGACAAGTTGTTTTCCTCCATACTGGTCCCCTGGAGCAAGGTTAGTGCAAACCATTCTGCAGAACGTCCCTTCTCACTCCTTGGATACTGTTGCCGTTAGCGATACGTTAACACACAGGCTGTCTGAGGTGGTCAAGAAGGTCCTCCAGTTGCAGTTTACTCATCCTTGGAAACCTCCTCAAATAGTCCTCTGCACACCCAACCAGATATCATGCAAAAGCTTGTGTAGTTTTCATTGTGCGTCTGCCTGACGCCTGCTCGGGAGGTGTCAGCAGAGCGACGGTTATTCCACGCTCTCGTCATCATGGCACTCGTCGAGCTTTCAAAGCAAAGACCGAGATCAAACAAGCAATTGTCTCGCCCAGTTGACAGGTTGAAAGCAGACTGGGCGGTTCAAGAAATGACTGAAGCTTGATCACAAACAGATTTAAGACCGGTGATTGAGCGCATGCAGTTCCAAGAAACGGATGGCATCGAGCCGGATGATCGAGTCACGCTGCTGCTATCACTACCTGTTTGTGCAGAGGATTCTAACCTCGGCATAGTTGAACAACAGGTTTCATCAAAGGGGCAGATGCTGAACACAATAGTTGCAGGGTTCACATCATCCATCTCCTTTGGGTGCGTCAAGATGATGTCGAAGATTCCTCCCACATCTGTCTTCCTGGCTGGTGGAGAAGTTAACAACAACCGGCAGCTACTGGAGGCTAAATTTCGGGGAAAAGTAGTACGACAAGCCGTAGACGGTCGCAAAAACAACCAAGATTGCGGCCCAAGGAGCGGCAAGCCGATCGCCGGCTTGATTTGGGAAAGGATGATGAGTATGGCACTGGCGGTGATGAAGCCACTTAGAGCCTTCGACCGGTTGCGCGAACCCCACAAGTCTCGGCAGTGCTGTTGGGACAGCTTAAGCTTACGAGTTGCTTGTTGTTGCCCCCTGTGTGACCGAGCAGTTCGGGTTGTTGTGGAAGGCGTCGCTGACAGCTTTGGCTCTGACTCTGTGCATCCGCGCCGAGGCGCAGGTTTGGAAAGAAATCGCACCAGGAAAGCCAGCTGAAAAACACCCATAGAGCCTCCGGCAGACGCACTTCTATCAGCAACCACGAGACAGCGACATGGATTGAACTGCTCTGAGCGGGCGCTTGCACAACTATCACGCTCAAGCTCTCAAACCAGTGGCAGGACCCACGAAGCAAAAACGAGCAAAGAACTTGACTTTAGCACTTGCGCTGTCTGGGTGGAGTCCCGTCTCGGCTCACGTCGTGCCTATGACAAGCCCAACTTCCAGAGTGAAAATGGCACCTCAGCCAGGAGGTGTGAGGTTGTTTCAAGATCGGCAATTTATCTTTGAAGAAACGAGTAGAAACATTTCCAGTTGTTTTGGTGCTGGAAGCATTGAGGCTGAGGCTGAGCCTCACCATGAGCCATGTTGTCGTTCATAATTTCTCCCCTACCAAAGCGTGAAGCTAGGGCTTCACACTCCCTGAACTCATTTTCCTCCTCGGCACTAGCATGCGTCCGCCTCTCTTCACCTCCTGCAGAGCACATGCCAAAACAGCCAGCGGCTGAGAACATGCCAGCACTGTGAGCAGCTTAACGGCCGCGAACGAAGGCAGTTTAGCAGGAGCGTAACCTGCATTTTAAACAACACTGCGTCAAGCGTGTTAGGACACGGTTTAGAGTCACACACTCTCACTGCGACTTCCCGTCTCCTGACACTTGGCCAAGCTGCTCGCCTGTAAGCAATGCTACCTTGGCACTGGCTTCGTCAGAATCTGGCGAGGGATGCAGCCTTCGAGCATGGCAGCCTCTTGCAGGCTGAGGCGCCAGGCCGCCTGTTCCCACAGAGGCCTTCGAAAGCGAAGAGCAGAGGCTGATCGGTTCTGACACAGAGTCTGCGAGAATTCGCGCCTGAACACATGTGCCGAAGAGTGAATAGAGCACGGGAGGCAAGAGGCAGCTGTATGGTCCGGTGATCAAGCTCACCTGCAGGTGACTGGACACTCCGTGCAAAGCCGTTTAAGACGAAGAATCACTCGCCATTCGTTATGACAGGATGTATGACGGGGGGGTAACGGCCTTAGACAGGGCGGCATGAGCCAGCGACTGGGCGAACAGCACGCACCCCAGCGTGACGCCGGATGCCACATCCTGCAATTATTATCAAGTGGTGCGTGTCTTGCATGCACCTACTTCTGGGCCTGTGTAGTGCACAAATGTCTGGAACTCTACGAGATATTGCTTCAAGCCGTGGTCCTTGACCAAGTTCTCCTTCCATCTGTAGGATGGCAGCCATTCCTGAAAGCCCAAGAGGGCTGCGGACAAAGGGCATGCAAGGGTCACCGTTCTTTGCGCTGTCTCATGCCCCGGTGATTTGCGCCGTATCAATCAACATGGAAGCAAATACCAGCAAAGAACACAACACTTCATGTCTCGAGCAAGGTGCGATGATGGGAAGCAGCCTCGGAGTAGCAGCAGTAGTCCCGATCAACAAACGGGCGGCAGACTCCCTTCAAAACAGACCAAAAGACAAAGTGCCACAGGATGCCACAGATGCCACAGGTGCCGAAAGATCCTGAGCCTCAACTCCCGTGCTGCAAGCCAAGCAACTTTCGCATCACCTCCTGCGAGTTCGTGCAAGTTCTTCGTTGCAAAAGTTCGAACTTACAAAAGCAAATGCTTTTGCATAACTTCGCTCAAGTCGGTTCCCAATCCCGAGAATGTGTTGGTTCATCTGGCATACCAATCCACCTTTCAGCAGAACCCCCATGGCCAAACGTCTTTAGACTTTAGATGTCTCCAGCAGGGATCCTTGCATGTTGCTCTTCGAGGTGAGGCGTCAGAGGGCAGCTGCAGGTAGCGCTCCTCCGCCGCCATGGGGCACTGCGCGCTGCTGTGCTGCTGAGGCTTTCTAACATTCGAAAGAAAGGGCTCTGTGTTGGCTGCGCTGCTCTTGAGATGGTATGACGGTTCATCCCAGACATTGGATGCAATGAAGAAGCTCGAGTGGGATCTAGCATCGGATTGGTTTTTGTGGGCTTGATCTCAGCAACATATCATTCACAGAAGCTCCACCGGCGAGAATCAGACCACACTGGGTGGCTCCCGTTTACCGGCTACAGTATGCGGCTCGCAAGGGTGCTGTACACTGTACAGCCTGTACACACCGTGGGCAACTAGAGGCAAAGCTTGTGGGGTTCCAACAGGAACCACAACACAAAGCGGCATAGTTGTTTCGGGGCGACTTGCAGTCTCAAATCCCCAGTCCCAATCCGCACCTCTGGGTTTGCTTAGCCCTGGATGTGGCGTTCCGGCGGCCGAAAGACTGCAGCACCTTCAGCGCCAAACACAAGAGAAGTGCTGTGCCGGCTTAAATCTGCTGCGCAGGACCTGCAGCTGCAGGGCTTTGTCCGCAAGCAGGGTGCCACGGCTGCCGGCGGCGTACATCCGCAGCAGGGAGGACCTCCAACAGTACCGGAATCGATGCGGGCACGGGCATCCTCACGCATACAAGCTTGGAGGGTCATGGAGGGTCCTCCAATGCGACCTCATTCATCGTTGCTGCGACGCTCCCTGCGTGATCGTCTTGCATTGGTGTTCAGATCATTCTGTTGCAGAGTCGCGGCTCTCTTTCTCATTTGCGCTTAGCTTCTCAGTTAACATATTTTGTACAATGCAGAAGACAGGAGCACAGGCGTCTAAGCTCGTAGGCGATGCGGGGCATATAAGATACTTGCGGTACAAGTAGAGGGCTTGGCATGTATTGCGATGCTTTGAGCATCAGCTGCCTACGGGTCGAGCCGACCTCAACTTCCAGGTACTGCATCAGCTTGTGAAGCTCATCGTCGGTTGCAGCAGTAGCCTCCGAAGCATCGAACGTGGGCCTCGAAGTCAGCTGACCGGGCATGTTACGTCTGGCATCTCTGGCGCTACCCACGCATACTCATGTCACTTCTCGTCTAGGCCTCGGGCACAATGACAGCATTGCCCCGGTTGTAGAAGCAGTTGCCGGCGGTGTCCTGCTGTCCATGAGTGGGAGATAGCAACTGGGACTGTTGGAACGTGGCTTGGAGAACGTCTGCAGTTGGTGGCTGTCAACACCCTGAATGCGTCGGTGCAACCCCTAATCTGTTGAAGTGTCCTGCTTTGCCCACACAGCAGGGCTGAAGTGTCATCAAGACGAGGCCACGCTGATGGAGCACTTCTGGATAAGACTGAACCCAATTGAAGCCAAATTTGACCTACAAACTAGCTGAGGAGTTCAGCAAAAGTAAGCACGAGGCATTACAGTGGAAGTGTTGGCAAGGAGGGTTTTCTCCCGAAATCGCAGAAAACCAATCGAATTCCGATCCCATGGGCAACGACGGTGTTTGGCGACAGCCGATGCTGAATCGGCTAGCTGATCATTAAATTCTCTCTACGTTCGTTCATGATAGTCCGCACGCAAGTCGTCTGCACATGGCTCCTCCACAATCACGGTGGTTTCCCGGCAGAAGCCACACCGGCGCCTCTTGTGAGCTTGACCACCACCTACTACGCTCGCACCACAAAGCGACATCGAAATGAAATCCAGTGTCATGTCACACACACACACACACATACCTCGAAAGCAATGTGTGCCGGTCAGCTGTGTTAAATGCGCGTGGACACCCTGAAACACCCTGAAGCACTAGCCGGCGCCCCCAAGCCTTGTTCCTGACTTCCACACTTTGCGAAGTCGCTTGCAGGTCCTGACGAGAACCCGAGTTCTCAGAGAGAAAACACCGCGACATCCTTGCTTGTATCGGGTTGCGGCTGGGAGCAAAGGCGGAACAGAAAGCGATGCAAACGAAGTACGGAGGGAGTTCGGTGCCGTCACGGTCGCGCTGATGCTCGCTGCAGCGTCGCTGGGACCTGCGCTGCTTGACATGTCAACGCAGACTCTCGGCACTGCATGTGCTGGCCCAGCAGCCAGCAGAAGCACCAGTTTCGATGCCGAGAAAGCACCTGGCACGCAGTCCAGCAGTAGAACGAGCAAGCGCCGGCCATCACAGTCTCGTGTATCTTGCACGGGGACTTGCTGGACAGGCTGGCCTCTGCAACGACCATATCGCACCAGCTGGCATCAGATGCTGTCCAAACTGCCACCCCGGCAAAGCCTCTGCAACGGCTTGTCTGCATTTCCAGAAATTATCTTGGAACCCCAATAGCAAGCATTTCGGGCACGGAATGCAGGTGCCAAGTTACGCTCGAAGCAGAAGTCTAAGAACTTCTGCAAGTTTGGGCGTGCAAAGACAGCGACGTGCTCCTGGGGTTGTGAAGCGCATCTTGACATTTGTCGTGGTGTGTAAAGCCCTTCTCATCCTACTTGACAGTCCGCTTGGTGAGTCGCTTTGGGACAAGCATGGCATGATAACGACAAGGACAAACACATCGCGGACGACTCCTCGTGCACATGGGTTGGCTCTGAAAAAGCCACGAACGAGCCCCAGGGTCGACACACATTCAACGAGTCGATAAGGGTCCCGTCGATGTCCAGAACAATACCTGCCATGCTGATGACTGGATCCGCATTCTAGAGCAGCTGCGGCGCCACGGAAACAGGTCGTACAACCACGTGGTGGGAGAAGCAGTTCACTTGGCCATGCTACTGGTGCAGGCGGCACTGGAAACGACATGTTGCCATGCATTGCAAGGACTCGATACAGTAGCCACTTTCTTCTGCTCGTGGTGAGTCTTTCAAGGCAGAACCTTGCCACACACACTCCAGAACAGCATTTCTAAAGACATAGTGAAAGTTCTGATTTGGAGCCATGCGCATCACGCATGGCCTTTGGGCGATCCAGAGGCTCTCGACACTGCCGGGCAAAGTCTTTGGCCACATCCCAGCACCTAGACTCAGACTTTTCCAGGTGTTGCAAAATGCTTTGTAAGGTGATGGCACGTGCACGTGTGCTTTTCGCAACAAGTTGCCGAAAGCGCTCCCTCCACCTGTTCTGGCTGTAGACCAACATGAACATCTGTTCGAATCATGTGCAGCCGGAGGTGGGGAGGACAGCTACCAGCCAAATCCATGTCGTCCAGCCTGGCTCAGACAACAGTTCAGAACTCCAAACCTCAAGAAGACCAGGATGTGTCTCACATCTCTGTTGCATGCCAGGCTGCGCCACCCACTGCTGCACGCCAAGCCTCTATAGTTGACAGTGAGAGAAGATTTTTCGCAACTGCTTCGGCACCACAACTGCGCAACTATTGCGGGGAAAGGGCTGGACTCGATGCCAAGCCAGCCAGTGGAGAATCTCTGCGACTCTTCTACCTGCAGCTGTTCGTGCCGATGCCTTCATCTCGGGAGTCTGACCTCGTGTGGACAGGGCTGCATGTAGGTCACAGCAGCTTATGCATCTCAGTAGCCAATGAAGCGCCACGATGCAATGCCAGCGTCTGCACACGCTCCCTTCAGCGCCTCGACTTCGCAGGGTCAGCGCATCACTCGAGTCATACTCTCACCAGGCACTTCATAGCTCAACTTGAAAAGACTCCTTGACAGCAGCATCTTCCCGCCGCCAGCTTGAAGAGATCACAACGTGTGCCTGCAGGCTTTGTGGGTCAGACCGCTCAGGAGCCTGATGCAAGCCTCTAGCTACTCTAGCTCAGAGGAAGCAATGGAACGCATTTGTCTCTGCGCGTTGCATCGCCTGGCCTGGCCTGGCCGCAGTGCAAAAGATCCCGTAGTCTCAGGATCAGGTTCCTTGGAGCCACTTGAGGCTTCGCACTCGTCGATCTTTTGCTCGTTGGGCATGGCTTTAGATACGAAGTCGTGGCGAGACACTCGGATCAACAAGGGCGACCAAGCAGCCTCTCAAGCCATAAGCCACCAGTCAGAACTGGGATGTAGTCGGACCCTGCAGCTCGAGCTGCCGCTCCACAACATGCTTGAGCATTCTCTTGCCATCTCCACGCTTCTCTGAAATCTTTCGACTTGTCATGTCAGGCCACACAGAAGTGTAAGAATGGTTTCAGGTTCCGGGGCGGTTCAATCTCTTCAAACTCCGATCGGATCATCCTCTCATTGAGCCAAGAACCTGCAGCCGCTTCGGCCGCCGAGTTCAAGACGCCATCCACATCCAGAAACACGACCCGAGTGAATGGCCGAGGTCCCATCAATTGAGCCCTTCCGGCGCTTTCGATGGGCAGCCTACGCGACCCCACCCGAGCCAGGCAAGATATGCACCGACAATGATTCAACCCCGGCAGCACGACCACCCCCAAGTGTCGCCGTGCCAGTCGCTGTCGCCTTTTGAAATCGATTTCAAAGTCATAGCCAAGCCGAGCTCCGAATTCTCACCTCTAAATTGCAGGACCGGTGCAGCGATGCACGGCGCCGAGCCGCAAGTCCACCAGCACTTCATGAACCGCAGATGCGCTAACACATCAGTCAACAATAGTTTGGCCCCGAGCTTGGGTGATTCTTTGCGGCGCTACAGAGTTGCACCGTGTCCTGGTGACATGGAATGGAGATTCGGCATTACTGCGTCCACCTGGAAAGCAGCCAGCTAAGGCCAAAGGCGAGGCGAGAAAGACAGACAGAACAGAATCAGCCATGCTATCTAGACGGCAGGCCCACAAGCTTGTGTGAGGACCCGGTCGTCACTTGCGTCACTGACACGCTTGCAAGGACCACCCCGCCAGGCTGTCGCAGCCCAGCTGCAGCTCCTGCTCATGGATCTCCGGTAGCCTCGGCAAAGCCAAAGCTGTGCCCGTGCTGTCCGAGCAACGAACGAACCGAGCAGTCCGAGCAGCGTGAGGCGCTGAGAGATGGTAATTGGCACCTTTGCAGTAGCCGATCTTTCGTGGAGGCATGTCAGTCTGGTGATCGCGCCGACTTGCATTTTCCTCCAAGCTGCACAACCTGCTTCGGCGATGGCTTTGTAAAGCTGAACTTCGGTGTCCTGATTACAGTGGTCCCTCGCTGGCTCACCCGGCCCCGGCAACATGTTTCGAGCAACTATCACATCACCGACAGTCTACAACAAGGATCTGGCTGCGGATTCAAGCGCCGTCCGTGGCAGCCAACTCTGAAACCAGGATGCTGTTGCTTGCATGTTGAACCCGATGCCACGCAGCACAGATGAAGGAGCTGACAACATACAAGGCTAGAGGAACATGCTGCGCGGTAGGAAGCTGGAAAGGACTGGTGCTCTCGGATGCGACACAACTGGAAGCATGTCAGACCTGTCCTGGGAAACCATGGAGGTGCACTCATCAAGGATGGCAAGCCGCGGGCAGTGGAAAAGGCAGCGAGCGATGCCTGGTGGCTCTGCAGTGACTGGCAGAGCTCAGACAAGCTGATCTCAGATTTCAGCCCACCTATTCGCTGTTGCTCACCACCGGACAAGATCTCGTCCCATTGCAACCCTGGTGTAGTAAAAAGGCCCCCATGACGATCAACTAGGTATCCAATACCTCGGCCGTCGATGCGAAGGGTGAAACACTCAAACACCCTCCCCAGGCTCTACAAGTAACCGACCTTTGAAAGTTGCGAAGGCTAAGAGCAGCACCTACTACGTCCAAAGCTTGCTGCAACTTCTTCGGATCCTGCTCCGAACCACTGAGGGGGTAGGATACTTGATCACCGAGCCCTCCAGGAGCCAAATACGGTTTCTGGGGAATCAGCAGCAGGTCGTGGAGAAACGGCCGAGTGCGGAAGACGGAAGAGCCGCAAAAGGTCACGGAGGCATTCACCGTACTTGGAGCACGAAGTCCTGCAAGGTGGCCTGCAAGCAAAGACTTTCCTGAAGCATTGGGCCCGGTAATGACCACGGGATTGCCAGGCTTCACTTCAAATCCCACACGCAGTGCCAAGACTTCATCCTTGCCGGGGGTCAAGATGTCGAGGTCCCGGACTTTGAGAACCGGCTCGTCTGCGATGTTTTGTGCCGTGGCAACATTTGGGGCCAAGCGCTCAGCTTGCTCAAGGCCATTCAGGAATTCGGAAATACGGGCCAAAGTGAAATGTAGGCCGATAAGCCTTTCAGGCAACCTGCAAACTGCAGACATGTTGTTGAAGGCCAGCGTGGTTCCACGATCAAAGGCCCACATACCATATAGCTCCGCAGGAGATATGGCACCCTGGCTGACTGCTGAGGACTTCTTCATGGTGTAGTACATGGACAAGACTCGCATGAAAGACAATGGCAGCAAGCTTCCATTCGTGAGGAAGTCGGTCGCGGCCTGGTAAAGAATATCTTCGTTGTCCAGTGCCTGCTGTGTCTTGATTACATCGTCAAAGCGCTGCTCGATGATTCCTCAAGTTTGGAAGGCAAGTTCAGTTCTGGGATCTGAGAGTTTGAGCAAAAAGGGCAACCCTTGGCAGCTCAGGATCGCTGTTCTGCCCGGCCGCCCCCGGAGAAAGCAATGGGCTCCAAGTTTTGGCGGAAACGGGCATGAACCGTCTTGAACTTGGCCTCCTGATTTCATAATAAAACACAGCAAAGCCTTTTCAACATGCTTTTTCTTAGGGCCCCACAGGGTAGTTTACAAATCTGGTCTGCTGGGCAGTTCTTCGTCCTTGTCCGCTAGCCCACCCATGTGGACGGCATAGTTTGGCATCACGTAGCGGGAAATCAGGCCGTGAAGTGGCATGTTCAGCAAATACAGGACGAAGACTCTCCAACCTGCGCCGCCGGTTCGATCAAAGCAATCAGCTCAGAGTGGATGGTGTCAACAAGAAAACCCAAAGCCAACACCTCCAGTGAACAGCGATAGCGCTGCGCCATAAAATGCGAGCACGCAAGGCTTCAGGGAAGACCTGGTTTGTAGTCGCACGGCTGCAAGCGTTCAAAGTAGTGCCCATGCAGCATGATGGTGGATTCAGTAGTGATTGTGTGCCACTGGATCTGAGAATGATGCTGAGTGGTGATCGCCTAGTGACTAGCGATGTGTTGTACGGACTGATGTAGCCAATGTATCAATGTAGAACACAAAGCCGACAAGGAGAATAGTGATGTTGCTGAGGAAATGGTGGAGGATGAGGAGGAGGGGGAGAAAGAGGGGAAGTGGAACAACAAGAGCAACCACAAGATTCCCAAAACAAACAAACTAACTAACTAACAAGCAAGCAAACAAACAACCAAGCCACCAAACAACGACAACAACAGCAGCAGCAACAGCAACAGCAACAGCAACAGCAACAGCAACAGCAACAGCAACAGCAACAGCAACAGCAACAGCAACAGCCCGCAACAAGCAACACGCAACAGCCAGCAACACACAACAAACAAGAAGCAAAACACAACACACAAAAAACAAAACACAAGAAGCAAGAAGCAACAACAACAACAACCACGACCACGACCACGACCACGACCGCAGCAGCAGCAGCAGCAGCAGCAGCACCACCACCACCACCACCACCAGCAGCACCAGCAGCACCAGCAGCACCAGCAGCAACAGCAACAACAAGAACCACCACAGCCACAGCCGCAACAATAACCACCACCACCACCACGACCAACAACAACAACAAGAAAAGAACAACAACAACAACAACCAACAACAACAACAACAACAACAACAACAACAACAACACCAACACCAACCCCAACACCAACACCAACACCAACACCAACACCACCAACAA